>PVJH01005433.1:0-112146 GCA_004026705.1 Nesogale talazaci | reverse complement strand
CCATCTAGCAGAGAAGAAACAAACTCCCATGGAGGAAGCACACCAACCTGTGTGAACATGAGGTATCCACAGGGTTAGGTAACAGATATCAGATGACTCAAAACAAACAAAAACAAACAAAAAATATATATTGTTTAGAACAAGAGGGCCAGAGCAGAGACCTGAAACCCAACTGTAGACAATGTGACACATAAACAGATTGTTACGGTCACATTTGCACAGGAACAGGGGCAATTAAGAGTGAGATGGGGGTCAGGGTGTGTGTGGAATGAACTGTCTGAAAGGACTCCTTACAACAACAACAAAAAAGGTTGAGGACATCTGAAATAGACCATGAATCCTGCAAAGCCACAAATCTTATCAGTTGGTCTGCAATGCCTTAGACAAAGTGCTCAACTATTAATTCAACAACTGAATAAATGGATGAAGCCCAGGGAGACAAATCATGAGTAGAAACACTCTCATAAGAAGGAGGGCAAATTAACAGCAAATAAGCACCCCATTTTTGGAAGTCCCCAAGCAGAAGTTAAACAATGATTGTCAATAGATGAATGGCAAGACTAGCTTCCGGTCAATCCCCAATCCTCATGCTGCGGGCATCCCTCCTTTTATTGTGCCTCACTGTGTTGCCTTTCCCAGCTGCTACGTGTTCTACAAATTGAAGATGTGTCAGCTCTGCACTGTGTTAGTCTGCCCGGCCATTTCCCAACAGCATGTGCTTGCCTCCTGTCTCTGTGTTATATTCTAATTCTCATAATATTCCAAATTTTCCCGAAACTCTGCATACTTCATAGACACAGTCGAAACCCCCTAAGATGATTATCTTAAACCATAAATAGTCCCCGAATGCTCTTTAAAACTAAACAATTGTCAAGCTTAACTAGTGAAAAAGGTCAACCCCCATAGCACCACAAACTGACAGACAAGTGGTGAAGTTAAGAAAGAGCCCTAGATATGAGGTTCTTTTAGGAACTATCTACAGGGGCAGTTCTATGCTGTCCGGTAAGACTGCTTTAAGGTAGAATCGACTCGTTGGCAGTGGATTTGATTTTACACAAAATCAAACTTATCACAGCAACCTGAAAGGGGAAACAGGGGAATGTGAGTTTATGTCAGTGGGGAGGGACAACTCAGGCCAGGTCAGTGAGGAGGGTCATACAACCAGAAGATTGTTTTCTATGTGCGTAGGAACTGTTGAAGCAGCGTACCTATTGCTGTGTATCTTCTCAACAACCGCACAATGAAATTTAAAGCAGAAGAAAAAAGAAATGGACCACATGCACTGTTTCCCAAAGTGGGTGGCACCACCCCCCAAGGTAGGCTAGCACGATCCCAATCCGTAGGGGACCTACAAAAGCAGAGACACTTAATCTAGATTAGGGGCTGAAGTAGAAATGACTTTTTCTACTACCCTGGAGGTGCTGAGTAATGCTTTTATCCCCCTTGAAAATAGAGTAGTAGGCCAAATAAGTTTGGGGAGCCATTGACTACAACATCATGTACATATAACTTTTTAATGCACTAAAGAGACCTGGTGGTATAACAGTGACATGTTGGACTCCAAGCAGCAGGGTCAGTAGTTCGAAACCACCAGCTGTTCTTCAGGAGAGAAAACGTAGCTTTCTACTCTTAGCGAATAGTTACTGTCTTGGGAACTCACCGGACCAGGCCAAACCTGTGTCTTTATAGGGTCATTATGAGCTGTAATCAACTCAGTGGCAATGGGCTTATTTTTATTTGTGTGTCTTGTTAGATTGTGACCCTCCATTTATTGTGGTGGTCTGGAAGAGACTCCACACCATCTCTGAGGGGTACCCACACACAAGACAAATGTCACAGGCCCATGACCCCCCCTGGGGTATTTGTTCCACTATGTGGAAGTTTACAAAAATTCAATCCAGTTCTCACAAGTCCAAATATCTTCTGCACACTGAGGCCACATGTAGGTCCCAAACATTGCTTTAGAATGCAGGACAAGAATACAATCACCTACTGGAAATTGGTCCCGCTCTCTTGAAGTGCTCTTCGTCTGGGGAAAGCTAGCAACTAGTCCGTAGTTGTTTCTTAGTCTTTTACTTTCCCTTTTGCTAGTCGATTTTGCAAATGACCCTACAGGCGCCACAGATTAAGTCAATCTCAATCGGCAAAGAATGAGAAGCTTCATTAAAGCCCACCATTGTTTTCGATCTATCGTGGACAATAATTGCCGTCTGGTCTGTGTGCAAAGCGCTATACGGCATTTACTCTGAAGTGAGACACCAAATTAAGGACCGAAATAGGAAGACAAGCCTGTGCCTCCCAGCACTCGCTAAAACGGGACTTTTTACACAGCCATCTTTCTATTTACATAAGGGGGTAGTTTAACCCTCCTCTCAATTATCCAGAATTTGGGGAGCATGACGAGATAATTGATCAAAGAGTGTGTACATTCAAGTCACTTCACAGCAGCTGGGGTTTCACAGCCAAGTGTGAGATCCCCAGGAAACCTCCCAAACAGGAAATCTCAGACTCAAGTCCGGGAGAGCCGAGCTGCGGTGAATTTGTACTTGGCTGTTCTGCGCAATGGTTTGCAGATGTCCTCTGGAACCCGGGGGCCGGCCAGGGCGGCAGGGCCAGGCTTGCCCGACAGTGGACTTAACCTTGCGGGTGTGGAGCCCCCGGGAGGCCTCCACGGTGCCGCTCTACTGCCTCTAGAACGGATGACCGGGTCGGAAAGGTGTTTCGAATTATTCCATCCTTAAGAGGAAACAGCTCCACAAAAGCCATCTTTTTAAAAAAAATTACGTATGCAGCTGCTCATATTGGCTGCATTTCGTTTGGTTTACCTTCTCCGGCCAGAGCCACGTGGAATGGTACAGCCGGAGTTGTGGGGTCGCCCCACAGCTTTGCATCCGAGAATTTATGTCTCTCCATCCGAAGAACACCGCTGGGTGTCGAGGGCACCCGTCCTCGAATCTGCCAGTTCGCTCATTGACAAAGGGCTGCACCCTTTAGTGATCAAAACCGGGCGCAAAACTATCTCACGCTGGGAAAGACCGGTTTTTTTCAGGGGGCGATGGTGGTGGGGGAGGTGAGGGTCGGGGGTGGGAATGGCGTCGGGATACTGGCTCTGAAATCTCCCACACCATATTCCAGCAATCTGACTTTAAAAAAAAAAAGAAAGAAAGAAAGAAAAGGGGCGAAAGGAGTTGGCAACAGGTCAAAAATATCACCATTCTGATTTTTATGAATGTTTAAAATTTGAATCTAGGTTTGTTTTTTGGGCAGAGATCCCAGCCTGAGCAGCTACAACCCAGACGGGGGCTCCTCTCCCCAGAGTCTGCTATTCTGTAGCTGAAGGCCTAATGTCAGACTGAATTCTCCATGGAGCCAGGTTCTGCAAACACAATGGCCAAAAACACAGCCTCTCTCACCTCCATGCCGGCCTCCGGCCCCCTAGAAGCAAAACTATAACCCATCTCCAATGAACAACAGCACATAGGGGAGGGAACAGAACCAAGCTTTTCAGCAGGTAGATTGACAGTGGTCTGACGCTCATGCGATGAGAATGGTTATTTTCCTTCTTCAAGAATGCCTCCCTCCCACCCCAGGATAATCCAGGTGAATTCATTGTTGCCACTTGCTGTGGAATTGACCCTGACTCAAGGGCGTGTCACGCACATTTGGATCAGACCATTGCAATCCAAAGCCCTAACTGACTTTTCAGAAAAATATTATTAGACTTTTCTTCCTAGTCTTTCAGAATCTAGAAGCTCAGGGGAAACACGTGCGGCCGCATAGCAACACACAAGCATTCACTGGCAGAGAAATAATTGTGGTTGAGGTGCATTGGCCAGAAACTGAAAGCAGACAGCTTCACTGGGCGCTTAAAGTGCCTAGCTGTTGCTGGTAGGGGTCATCACCTTAGACAGACCCTCTATACAACACAGCAGGCAAGTGATGGTGATGAAATTTAGCAACCATGTCCCTGAAACAGAGTACCTACTGGTGATATACACCACCACCATCACCACCAAAAAACCCCCACAAAACAGACTCACTGCCACAACAGAATCAATGCCATCTCACGGTGATCCCGCAGGGCAGGGTAGAACTCCACCTGTACGTTTCCAAACCTGTAGCTATTTATGAGAATAGTGATAGTCAGATGATTTTATGTCAACTAGATGCTCTTGGCTAGGGGCTGAACCAAACCTGTCAATCAGGTCACAGCCTGAGGCTGTGTGCTTGGGGATGTGGCCTTCTTGTAAGTTGGGACCCTGGAACCCACCCCTTCCCCCCTTTCCCCCTGACTTCTCTGTTCTGCTTGCTGACCACCCTGAGAGCTGCCGGAACCTTGCCATGTTTCCACAGAGCTTGGATGCACACGACTCTGCACCCACCAGCCTGTGACCTTCCTATAATCTGCATCATGGCATAGAAGGGCTTGAATCTGAAGAGGAGGCTATGGACTCATATTGAACTTCTGGATTTGAGTTAGACCGGTCTGGGATACTTTCTCAACATATAATTACTTTTTGACATAAAGTTCTTTCTAATATGTCTATGAGTGTCACTGGAATTCTTTCTGTAGTCAACCCCATATCACATTGTAGTATAAAGCCCCATCTTTCTCCCTCGGAGTGACGGGTGGTTTCCATCTGTTGACTTTTCAGTCAGAAGCCCAATGTGTAACCACTACATGACCAGGACATCATACTAGTGGTGTAGAACTGCACATTTGGATAGAGTCCACCAACACGTGGAAGAGCTGGTGCATCTAATAAGTATTCAGCAAATATCATTCTTCTTAAGACTTGGAATGAGCGCTTGTAAGGCTTTTTGACAGTTAGGACAGGCTAATAATGAGAAAGAAGAAGAGCCAGATGGAAACCTGGCCTCATCTTAAAAAATGTGTAACACTTGGGTGTTTACACACCTTGTCTGACAGCTTTTCTCTTGGCAGGGATATCTGAAACCATTTGCAACGGAGGGCTGTGCCTCACTCAGGATGAGACTCGAGACCCCAAGATAACACTTCTGGGCTTGGGACCGTCTCAGTTTCTTTCCTGTAGCCATCCATGGGCACGGAAAAGAAAGTTTATAAATTGAATTTTACTACGAAGAAAGGGAGGCTAAAACCAATCAAAGGCTTCAAGTTTAGATTGAATGCAGTTCTGGAAAGTTGCCATCCGAAAAGGGTGACTTGTTCTCATCCATTATTCAGAGTTCACTTGATAGGGCTGACAACGCTGAGATTCACAGGAAATCCTAGAAGCAAATGGGAGAGGCGGCCACATGGTAGAGGGGCAGTGTCGCTCTTTCGGCAGTGGGCTTCAAGACAGGAATGCTTGTTTTCTATTTTTTTGATCTTTTTTGCTTGCAGTGATGGATGAGAACAGAAGCTAAATGTAATGAGGGACCTGAACAAAACCAGACTTGTTTTAAAAAACAAAGGAAAAAGGAAAGGGGAATATAAAGTCACTTCTTTATTCCCAAGATTCCTCTCTCAGAAACCATCTTATCTGCCACAAATCAGGCCTCAAAAGCAATTCCCAATGCCCATGCTTTGCTCTCTGGGGGAAGGCTTGCGCAAAAAGGATTCTGGTGACATTCTGAGAATCTATCTTCAGGGATGTTAGAGGATGGAGAGGATTAAAACACAATTTCAGTTGGTTTTGCCAAGACAGTTCATCAGGACACATGGCCACAGTAAATACAAAGTTGAAAGAAAGTGTCCTCAAATATGGGGTGGGGGGGGGTTGTCAAGGCAATTGTGCTAGACCGGGGAGACCAGAGAAACAAATTCATAGACACGCATATAGGTATAAGGTAAAGGTTTATATACAAGAGGAATGGGACATTGAGAAAACATCCCAACCCAGTTCAGTCCAAGGTCATAAGTCTGAAATTAGCCCATATTAGCCATTAGCCAATACCATTCTATAAAGTCTCCTTTTGACTCACGAGGGACGTGCAATGACACCAAGATGATCACAGGCCAGTGGGTGCATAGTCTTGCGCATCCAGTGGCAGTAGAAGCATCCCAGCGCTGGCAGGGGTCTCCCCCTGGCTCTTTGTTTTCAGGGCTCAGGGTCCATCAGCAGTAACCATTGATGGGAGAAGCATCTCATCCCTGGCAGGAGTCTCCACGTGGCTTCTCCAGCCCCAGAGGTCTGGTTTCATCAGGGTAAGCCCATGTGGCTTCTCCTCCGGCTCATCCAGTCTCCAGGAATCCGGATCGATCAGCATACTGTCATCTCATCTTTTAAGTAGTTCATCTCCAAGGAACTGAGTCTCTGGTCTCTCAACTCCATGGGAGAGATATCATGAGATTTCCCAGAATCCTCAGAGAAAGCCATGTCCACACAGAAGTCTCATTGGCTAGCTCCAGATTGACAAACTAGACTCCAGCCCTACACTCATAGTCAAATTGGCGCCAGAGTTCGTGACTGTCACAGCAACCGAAATGCCAAACTGTGAGAGCAGGAGACAAGAAGAAATGCTGCTCGTAAATGCCTTCATCAGGTGTGTATTTGGGACATCTTCCATCTCCAACTCCTTGGGATTCTAACTCGCTACTCTCCAATTGATGCCAGTCCACAGCGACCCTGTAGAGCAGGGGAGGACTGTGTCTGTGAGTATTTGAGATTGTACCTCTTACAGGAGGAGCAGCTGGGGATTTTGAACCACGGACCTTGCAGTTAGCAGCCCAACTTTTAACCACTACTCCCCCAGGCCTCCTTTCCTTGGGGATAATCTAGTATTAACTCTTCTACAGGAAATTAATAACACAAAAGAAATGTAGCATGGCGTTGCTATCATTATTAGACAGAATATATTTTAAGACAAATGTATAAAATTTTTAAAAGTTAACTCATGGTAACAAAGAACCATGCTAGTGGAAAGATATTGTGCTTCTAAGTATATATGCAGAAATTAATAAAATTACAAAAATGGAACAATCCACCATCACTTTAGTGCTTTCAGATACCTCTTTTAATGATAAACACAGCACATAAAAATAAGTAAGTAAATACAGTTATACATTGCTTAATATCCTAATGTATTCTGTGAAATAGGACCACCAGATGAAAATGTGCATTTAAAGTTTTTTTCCATCAGACCAGACTGTTAATCAAGCCTTCTATTTAGTGGTTCTGAAAAGATTGCTTAATGTTGTTTGACCAAAAAAAAAAGGGGGGAAGGGGCCTGATTTGTGGCAGATGGAGACTGGTTTTGCCACCATGACAATGCACCTGCTCATGCAACCATCTCAGTGTACCAGTCTGGGGCATGTACCAGCATGTCTCTCTTGCCCCAAGGACCTTACCCACCTGATTTTGTTCTGTGAGATTTCTTTTTGTTTCCAAGAATGCAGAAGGACATGAAAGGACAGTTATATGACAACATGGAAGAAATGAAGAACTTAATGAAGGAGGTGCTGTCAGTCATCCAAACGGTTGAGCTTGAAAAGTGTTTCCAAGACTGGAATTGCAGATCTGACAAATGTATGAAGTATAATCGAGTGTACTTTGAAGATGATAAGGTTGTTTTGTTAAAAATAAATAAATAGGTTGGATGTATAAAAAAAAAAAAAGATCCATTGGGGGGGGGGGGATTTTTGTATAAAATCCAAACTCGCTATTAACTAGTCCATCTCACCTCATAGAATCCATATAGAACTGCTCCATTGATTGTAGCGATGACTGAATAACTCCTTTCAATATATGTAAACTACAAATTATATAGTCCGTGAATCATATGTCAACAAAATGGTTACATTTAAAAAGATTAAAACTGCTCCTTTGGGATCCTGATGGCATCGTGGCTGTGCTAACTGCAAGGTCAGCAGTTTGAAACTTTCAGATACTCCATGGGAGAAAGAGAGAGCTTTCTATTCCTGTAAAGAGTGACAGTCTGGGAACCGCACAGGGACAGTTCTACCCTGTCTATGGGATTACGATGAGCAGCAACTAGCGCTCGCGTGGAACACCAACTCAACTGGATGGCAGGGAGTTTCCTTTTTGTGAGATTGCTCCTTAGGGTATCTTAGGAACTGTAACATTTTGTGGGAACAGACAGCCTCATCTTTGTTCCTTGGAGTGGCTAGTAAATTTCAACCATCAATCTTTGGGATTGCAGCCCAAACTTTAACTCACTGGGGCACCCAGGACTCCTTGAAAGATGTACAATAAACTTTGAATCTATTAGCTGGCTCCTTCCAAACACCTCCTATGTCTAAGAAATACCCCTTCCTTTCAGGTCAATACTAAGACTATAATTTAAATCTCACTTCCTTTTCATTGTGTTTTGCTAGCTTATGAATTAGGTCATTAAGTCCCTCTGAAATACATGCCCACATCAGAAGCATTGCTTGGAGTCAAGATTTTTTAATTTTTGGCTATGGTAATGCAAAATAAATAATCAATGCAAAATAAATAATCAATGTTCACATAACTGTGCCTATTCTGTGTTCCAGAATCAGATTAAGTCTAGCAAATAATATTTATCCACTTCTATCTACCTAGAACATTCTTTAACTTGGTACTGCAAAGGAAATACCTGAGATTTGTAAGTCAGCTAAGCCCTGAGTCTATAATATGCACTATACATGGTATATTATACCTATCTATGTGTTATGCACTTCAACGTTTACTACAGATGAATGCAGGAACCCGGTGGCACTGTGGGTTGGGTATCAGGATGCTAACTACCAGGTCAGTGGTTACACCCAACAGCTGCTCCGAGGGAGGAAGATGAGGCCTTTTGCTCCCATCCAGATTTACAGTCTTGCAATGATGGAAGCATAGCCCCCAACCCCACGCCTCACCACGCAAGGGGAATGAACAGCAGAAACATGGGTGAAGGGAAACAGCAGTGTTAAGCTATGAAAAGAATAATCATTTATCATTTATCAAGGGTTCACAAGGGTGCAAGGTTGGGTGAAGAAAGGGAAAAAGAGGAGGTGATACCAAGGGCTCAAATAGAAAGTAAATGTTTAGAAAATGATGTTGGAAACATATGTATAGATTGCTTGGTACCACTGATGTATGGATTGTTATAAGAGCTCTAAGAGCCCCCAATAAAATGATCTTATTTTAAAAAAAAAACATTTGCTATCTTGGAAACCATATATATAAAGCAGTGGTTCTCAACCTTTGTAACCCACAAACCTTTAATACAATTCCTCACCTTATGGCACTATAAAATTATTTTTGTTGCTACTTCATAACTATAATCTTGCTACTGCTATGAATTGGGACACCTTCAACTCCCTCACAGGGGTCCTGTCCCACAGGTTGAGAACCGCTCCTTTACAGGGTTGATATGAGGAGGAACTGACTTAAGAGGAGTGAGGTTTCAAAGATCTTCAGCAGAGATGTGGTGGTGGGTGACAACCTCAAGGACAGAATTCTGACTGTCTTGTTCACCAGTGTGTGCCCAGCTGTCAGCCTGATACAGGCTATGTACTCGTAAATATTTGATGGGTGAGCAAATGAGTGAATAAGTACCTATTTAAAAAAAAAAAACAGTCACCAAGTTGATCCCAACTCATAACAACTTTTTATAGCACTTCTAAGGTTGCATATACTTCGAAGAGCAGCACACCTCATCTTTCTCCATTGGCGTAGCTGGTGGATTCGAACCACTAACCTTGCAGTTACCCAACAGCACCACTAGAACTCCATAAATACCTTAATCACTGCTATGGAGTTAATTCTGATTCATAGGACCCTATAGGGCAGTGATCCTCAACCTGTCTCATGCCGCGACCCTTGAATACAATTGCTCGTGTTGTGGTGACCCCCAACCATAAATTACTTTTGTTGCTACTTCATAACTGTAATTTTGCAACTGTTAGGAATTGAGAGAATTCTGTGAATGGGACGTTCAACCCCCAAAGGGGTTGCGACCCACAGTTTGAGAACTGCTGCTATTGGGCAAGGTAGAACTATCCTGCTGGGTTTCCAAGACTTCAAATCTCTATGGAACAGACTGCCTCAGTTCCTCTCTTAGAATGGCTGACGGGTTCAGGCCACTGATTTTGTGGTTGGCAGCTCAATGCAGAGCCCACTACACCAGTAAAACCCCTACACCAGTAGGACTGAGTAGAACAGCTGTAGAAAGTTATACTTGGTGGGTTTATAACAGCGCCAAATCTGAACGAGGCTCCTCAATCAGTCTGGGCTTATGGAAGTCCACAGTGGGGGAGCCAAGAGAAAGTCTCTGTGTTCAGGACCCTGGTTACTTATGAAAGGGTTGAGGAAATAAATAGAGTAAGAATAATGGTAGCCAATTTTCTCCTCATTTGAAAATATAGCTATAAAAATGGAAAGAAGCTGGATTTTAAAGATAGATGTACATATGAAATATGTGTGTGTGCCCAGGCACCATGCACCTGTGTACATATGCTTAATACATATCTATGTCCTATTTCAGTCTGCTAATATCTAAGCGCTATGACACTCCAGTGACATTGAGCACCTCCAGTGCCCATCACTTGGCTACTAATTACTGTTCTCCACTAAAAAGAATCATGGTGGCTTGGAGAAATGGCTTATTCCAGAGAAAGCATAAAATTATCCCCAAACATCTTTCTGGGGGCCAGAAGATAAGAAAATATTGAGAGCATGATGAAAGCATGTTGGAGAATGCGGGAACCAGTTAGAAGGCCAGTCTGGGTGAAGTTCATATAGCAAAATGGATGAAAACAGTCCAAAACAGTTCAGGTCTGTAACAAGCACAAAAACATGGTGTACTGCTCCCAGGGTCATGAGAAGTCTTGGAAATGGGGCAGGCATGGTCTGCTTGAACTGTGAAACATCTGACTGCTATGGGGGAAAAGATTGTAGCGGTGCAAGATAGAAAGCAGGGTAATCAACTGGGAGGTGGCCACCATTTGCGAAAGCTAGAGAGAATGAGGGTGGGTGCTGGGGTGGTAGTTTAGGGACAGACAGGAAGAGAGTGTGAATTGGGAGTTCATATCTAATCCCCCAAGTCACCAGGCAGGGCCCAGACACTTATGAGGGCCTGATGTGCTTATGGGGGACAGTGGTATGAAACAAAATTTTTAAAACCATTATAGGGGAAGGGGAAGGAGAAGGGGAAGGTTTTCCTCCTGCTTTGTGAATGAGAGGCCCTGTGGTTCCATTTTGCACTGAGCCTGACAGATTACAAAGCCATCCCTAGCCAGTTGGGGTGGGCAATGGCAATGAAGAAAAGGAGAAGGAAAGAGAAAGGACAAGAAGAGGAAGAAGAAGAAGGAGTGCTTTCATCTTCAAAACTCTGTGCTCTGTAGCATTGAATTAAGTGCCAGCAGCACTCCAGAGGCTTCATTGTCTTCATGGACTCAGTCCTCTCAAGAACCCTTTGAGAGAAGGACTAGTCCTATCCCATTTTATAGGTGAGGGCAGAAGGGGGCCCTGGGAGGGTATCACTTAGCCTGCCCCCCACAGTACTATACCCCACCACTTTCCTATACCTTTCTTTATTGCATATATCAAGCATATAGTTTGGCACTTGAATCTTTGTTAATCTTTTTAAAAATCTCCATTAATCTTAAAAAGAGGCCCCTTTGGGAAAGGGTAGGAAAATGTCATTGGGTTTCTCAGGTTGTAAATCTTTACAGAAACTGAATGCCATGTCTTTCTCCTGGGGAGGAGACTTCTCAGGCAGCCAAGCCCTTGCCACTTCCCACTGACCACTGTGCTCCCAGGACTTCTACGACAGACTGAATGGTGTCATCCTCCATCGAACCCCTTCACAGCAGAATGGAACACAGCCTGGTCCAGCTCCATCCTCCCAATGGGCCCTGAGCTTGACCTAGGAGGCAGACCTCATAGGGGATGCCATGTCCCCTTTTCTGCTGTCCCTATCAGTGCCCTGCTGCTCCCCACCCCCACCCCCTTGGCTCCTTGCCATCTCAAGTGAGGGTCCTGAGACCATTCCTTTAAGAAAGTAGAAAAGAAGATTGGAATGACCTCATCGCACTCCATCAATTGAATAAGCACATGTAACATACAGATAAGTTGTTTTTCTTGAGACTCAGCTGATTGAAATGCCACCGATAAGAATGTCTGTCCAGACTCCGGATCTATTGAGTAGATGATGTCTGTGGAAACGTGTCTGGGACTGTTCATTTTTCTTCCCCACGTAATCATTCCAAGGTGTTATATTGTCAATCTGCAGGAAGCCTAAGCAATTACACCTTGGTGAACCTTGAAATGCTCCTTCTCTAATATCACAGCTTAGAATTTAGGATCTTGTCAGGCTGCTCTATGAAAAGTCCAGCATTTAACTAGTGAGAGGACCTTCTCAGCACAAGCCCTGAACAGGCTTTGGCTCTGCACCTTGGTCCTCCCAGTCTGGACCTGTTGCTGATGGTAAGTCCCTGGTTCCAGCTCTTCCCAGGCAAATCTCAGAGCGAGACATTGTGGTGAGGAAGCCCTACCTTCAGGGAGTCTGTGACCCAGAAAGTATTGATCGTGCATTTAAAAAAAATAAACCATCGTTTGGTTTTAAAAACATTTGAGCCATGCCTCACCATTGCCTGTCAGTTTGTCATTGTTGCTGTGAGGCTAGAAGCCCTGCACCATTGTGCAGGGCCCCACATGGCAGATGGGTTTCTGTGCAACTTCCAGGCGAAGACAGACTGGGAAGGGAGGCCTGCTGAGTGACTTCCAGAAATTAGACCATGACACCTTACAGATCACAAAAGAGCCATGTCTAGGTCACCTGTTGTAGAGCCGTCATCACAGGGGGTCATCTGGTTGAGGCAGCAGGGGACCAGTCAGGGCAAGGAGACGCTCAATCAGACAATCTGGCTCAACAAACACATAGACTGATGCGAACCTGATGAGGATGACACAGGCCTGGGCAAGGTGCTCTTCTGCAGCACAAAGGTCACCATGAATCCGTCAACTCCAGAACAGTTATCTCTCTCCTTCATGCCTTAAGGTATGCAGTAAACATCTTTTGAAACCTAGACAAGAATTTCCAATCCTCCTTCACATAACACCTACTCATTTTTGAAATACACTCTGGGCTGGGGTGAATGTTTCTAGAACATCTGCATCTTGTTTGCCAAGGCATCGTTATTGCTGCCTGCTCTTTGGAGCCAATGCACTGTAGACTGGATACATCAAGACCACAGCATTCATGTATCCAATTGAATATCCCTCTGTGGCAATGTGAAATGAGGGAGTGATCTTAATATCAGAGGACTCCTAGGAAAGAAATATAGGCTGTGGTATACCAGAATGTCAGAACCATTCCAAGCTTTTAAAAAAAATCATTCTGTAAAATTTTAAAGCTACATAACTTCATTCTTCTGGGGAAAGTTGCCCAGAAATAGAAGAATTTACTGGGAAATTTGGCCCAGGGGATCCACTGCTATAGAGCCCTTTGGGTAGCTCAATGGTTAAGTGCTGAGTTTCTTCAAGGCAGGGAGTTCAAACCCACGCAGAGCCATCTTGGAAACAAGGATGATGACCTCCTTCTCCAAAGGACTCCATGGAGCAGTTGTAGTCTGTGCACATGAAGTCACCATGAATCTGGATCATTTGACCACAGCTGGCAAATACCACCTACACATACCGATTTGGAATTAGGGGAAACTCCAAAACTCCAGAAATATATTCTGGACCTTTTTAAAAAAAAATAGCTTAGGAACCTTGATGGGATATCAGGAGACTCGGGTTTAAATCCCAACCAACGCACCATGGACATGGCCAGCATTCATCCATCTGTGGAAACGTGTGTGTTGTTGTGAGGCTGGATAGCTTTCTGTGAGGCTTACAGACTAAGAAAAAAGACTTAATGCTCTGCTTTGGATAATCAGCGATAAAATCCCCATGCATCACAACCGCCCCGTCAACAGCATCCTGGGACCGGCTCTAAGAAGGGACAGCTTTCAGTGATCTGGGTGCAGAGGGTTGTCACCTGCTGACAGTCACCTAGAGAGCCTTTGGTAGAATCTAGGGTTGACTCAGAGTTGTCAGAAGAGACCAATGTCCCAAACACGAAGTGACCATCCATGGCGCGTGTTCAGTCCGAGGAGCAGGGATCGCGTGTGCGACTTCAGAAGAGTGGGAAACAGTAGTTCTCATGAGGGACTTAGAAACGGAATGAAGCGGTGAACCTAACGTGTATGAAACAACAACATAAAACTCACAATGCATGTTCTTCTTAAAAACAAACTTGCTAGCATCAAGTCGATGCCAACAGGGTAGAACTGCCCCCCTGGGTTTCCCAGACTGCTGTTCTTTACAGGAGTTCAAAGCCTCCTCTCTCTCCCCTTAGAGTGACCAGTTGCTTCAAACTGCTGACCGTGCAGGCCAACACGTAACCACTCTGGTACCAGAACTCCTAAGTCATGATTAGTAAATGCTTAGTGAAGGTTTACTAATTTCCAAAGTACTGTGCTAAATACTTTACATGCATTCCCTAATCACATCCTCAAAGCAGTGCCGTGAGGAAAGAGGCAGAGGCCATGAGGAGCTGGGAGAGTAAATTCATGAAAACTTAGTTGTGGATTGTGAAGTCGAGATTCAAATCACGTCCGAATAAATAACAAACTACCACTTTGAACGACGACGCTCTGCCCTCCAGGACAGAGGGCATGACCCCTGCCTCTGAGGCCACCTCAACGCATGGCGACCCCATGTGTTAACAAGTAGAGCTGCTCCAGAGTGTGTTCTTGACCAAAGCGGGTCTCCAGGCCTTTCTTCCGTGGTTCCGCTGGGTAAATTCCAACCACCAACCTTCAGTAGTCAAGCGCAGACCATTCACCACTACCCAAGCACCTGTAGCCTGGCATCAGCCATGCCTGCCCTAGGGATTCAGAGATGTGCACATCCAGAGTGAAATCAGGAGGAAGGAACTGCCCTCCCCTCCCCTCGCCCACCCCACGTGTGTTTTGACATTGGAAGCTTTGTGCTTCGCATGTTGACATTTATGAGATGCCCCAGGTGGAATCAAGAGAGAAACCAGCTGTTGCTCTTTGAAACATGGGGAAACAACAGCCCAGAGTCCATGGCTGTCTCAAAAGCAGTCACCCGCTGGGCCTGCGCTGGTTTCCTGCCCCTGGGGATGTCTCCCATTATACTGTCCGAGGGTAATCTGATCCCTGTGGGCAGCACCTCTCAACCTTTTCCAGTGGAGATGCCAACTTTGCACTAAGCCACAGGAGACAATGAAGCTGAGAGACAGGCCGCCGAGAGCAAGTCATCACCAGACAAGGACTGTCCGGGGAGGGGAGGGGAGGTGACAGATCTGGTAAACGCTGGGCTCTCCTTTGGCATTATGATCAAATGCTTACGGGGATGTGGGTTCAACAGAGGGGCTGTCAGAGAAGTCAGCTTCTAAATCACCTCTTTTCCTCAGAGTGAAAAGGCTGCTTTGGAGGGAAAGTGGGGGGTAGGGTGGGGGAAGAGCGAGCAGGAAGTCCTTCCTGTTTGTTGCGATTAGCCCTACTGTGTGCCAGCCCTTTTCAACAACCCTGCAAGGCCGGGGTGGTTATCCCCATTTCAAAACTAGGAAATTGAGGCTTGGCGAAGCCCCAGGCAAACCACCCCCACCCCCGCCCCCCAGCTGCCTTCAACCACAGACCTTCAACAGTATGAATCAGCAAGTCAGTTTTACAAGTGCTTTTTTTCATGTAACCACAGCAACGGATCGTGAACTGACCAGACTATACTAAGCAGAAATCACTGGTCCCAGACGGTCAGTAACCCTATGAGCCAGGTCCTGATGAAGATCAAACTGTAGCGCAGCAAACTTGGAAGCCACATGCTGGGGACTCCCCAGACCAAATCCCTGAACTGACACCAGCCTGGTGGCACCAAGTGCCGCAGGATGCCTGGCCCAGGGCAAAGGCTGCCAGGACCTAGTCGCGTGTGCTGCCATGGCATCTATTGACTCCTAACGGAAACAATATTTCCTTCCCAAGCAATAGCCCTGTTTGATTTCTCTTTATTTTTTTTTCTTATCCTCTTAGATACAAATTTCAATTAGAAACCATTTATAATGACACCTCCCTTTCCCTCTGCCCAGAAAGCTGCCAAGCAGGTTTGGATTTTCGGTTGTTGTTTTTTCCCCAGCGCTAGCTTTCCCAGGCATTCTCAGGCATATCCCTGGCTCCAGGACTCCGGTGTTTGTCTGCAACTGCTCCCGGCAGATGTCTGAAAATCGCCCACTGACAGATTTATGCTCATCAGCCTCCAAACACCCTCCCCCGCCGCCCCCCACCCCAGAGCCCTCTCAGAGTTGTGGGTGAAAGCACTCGAGGCCAAGTTCACCGAGTGCTCGCCAGCACACGCACAGCAGAGGATCCAGGGGACTTGGGTCCAAGACGTGGGGCCTGCTCCCCCTCCCTCTCCGCCCGCCGCCCCCTGCATTTTCTCCCCCCCCCCCTGCTCCTAGGCAATGCCTGTTTCCCCCGGCCAGTTTTCTCCCCCACTTCTCCCACCCCAGATCTGGAACAACTTGAGGGTCCAGGTTTTTTGAAACAAGATGAAAAGGCCTGTTTCACAGCACTTGCCGGGAAAAAAAAAAAACCTCCTCGGAGGAAAACGTGGCTGGCAGGTCGAAAACCCAGGACCTGTCTCCTTAAAAATAACAGCTGTGTTATCTTTTTTCCCCTCCGACTGATCACTTCCAGATTATGGAGCAGGGCAGCCGTCCAAGAAGCCAGTCCACGGTGGGTGTCACAGAGCCCGTCTGGCCTGGGCAGAAGGGAACGTGTTGGAAGCTGTGCAGTCGGGCGATGGGCAGAACCCGGGGAGGGAGTCCTGGCAAAGGAGTGTGCCCGCAAGCAGCAAGTCAGCACACAAAGGTGCCAAGGTGCGTGGACGGCCCCGGGAGACGGGAAGTTTACAGCCGACAATGGATTCCTTTCTGTGAGGGGAGCGCATGGAAACTGCAGGGGAAAGCAAGACGAACACGCAGCCGTGCGAACGAGGCTCGCTCCCAGGGATGAAACCCGAGGCTGAAGAACAGTCTCCTTTCTGCAGGATCTCCTGCAAGCGTCATCCGGAGGGGTGTGTGAGGAAACAGTCTGAGAGCGCGACGCCCACGTGACGTGTCTGTACAATAGTTTGTATCGACAGTGTTTCGTCAGAAGCGTCTTCTTTCTTATTTTTGTTTAAATCCCTGTAATAAGGTATCACCTCAAAAGCATTTTTCACAAGCCCAGCTTCCGTGCCTCAATATTCCTGTAAAGCAAAAATGACGAATTTACTCATTTTGAACCTTCTGATCCTGCTGGCCGGAGGGGTCACTGGGATCGGAGGACATGGACTGGGCCGCCCTGGCAATGAGAATGGAGGCTGATTTGGATGCTGCCTGGGTTTTCCTAGTGATGGGTTTTACCAGATTTTCTGGTGTCTTAGCTACAGTAACGTGGTAATTAGTATTTGTGAACCTATCCGAATGACCTGCTGGAGAATGAAGGAGTCACGCACGAAAGGAAAAGGAGAAAAAAGGGGAACTTTAAAAACCACCTTCCCCTCCGTCACTAAGGATGCTGTAAGTAACAACATTGTAATTCAGTACAGAAAGAATGTCTAAAACCGCTTGGCTGTTAGGATCCATATAATCTCAGAAATATTGCATTTATGCAGATTGCAACTTTATTACATAGCATTCTATGACTATGTTGAAAAGAGAGGATAATTAAGCTTCTGTATGGTCTGGTATGACAGAAAGATGGGGCGGGGTGGGGTGGGGAAGTAAAGGGCAGTGACATCATGAGTTATAGCCTTAGGCCACAGCAACCCAGTGACTTCACTGTCTATGGTGTCCCACGAGGCCAGGTGTCCAGCAGATGACAACAATGACAACCTCAAGTTATTGACATTCTCATTTGAATACGCTGCTGCTCTTTCTCTCACCCCACTTACCCACAGCTCTGCCCACTGCCCTGCCATATAAGCCTGATTTTACCACTGTGCCCACTGCCCTTGCTGGATGAGCCTGGTTTTACCACAGACATGCTTTGCCCGCCTTCCAAGCAGTGCGTGAGAAGAATGTCCTATGATACTTTTCATCAGGAGAGGAAGGGTATTTGGGACGACATTCACCCTCAGGAAGTGAGGTCTTGGCTTTCTTTTCTTTAGGGTAGCTGTGTCCCTGCTCGTCCGTCCCAAGGACTTTTCACCGCAGAGACTTTTGTGTGTCTTCAAGTGCAGTGTTGAGCATGTCATACATAACATCACATCATACCTCACAGCAGTCTCGCTTGCTGTGAACAATGAAAGTGAATCTCATTGTTCAGCCATAAAGAGTAAACAAAAGAAAAAGAGAGAAATTAAAATTAGGACATAAAAAGAGAAAATGACATTCTGATACTTGTTAGGAAACAAGGAACCTTAAAACCATGCTGCTGGGGAAAAAGGATGCTGAGTCAATAAGTTCAACACAAAGGGCCCAATGCTCTGTAACCAGACATACATAAAGTCCAGACATAGAGACCATAGAGAAAGGAAAGCTATTGCTTAAGGAATACTGAGTTTTCTCATGGACAACAAAGAGCACTTGGAAACATGATGGCTGCACACTGTTAAGCACAATTAATGTCATTGAAATTTACACATAAAAGAGGTTGAAGTGCCAAATGCTATGTTATACATATTTTACCAGGCTTTTAAAAAACATGACACTAAGAGACGTTACAGTCTCAGGAAGGTGATGCTCTAAAGCAGTGGTTCTCAACCTGTGGGTCACCCCCCCTTCGGTCACCATTCATGGGGTTTGCCCAAGACCATCAGAAAACACGTATCTCTGATGGTCTTAGGAACCAAGAGACTATTCCTCTATCTGTCTCTAGGCAGATCCACCCACATGTAGATATACCCACTTATGAGCACCCAGCATAATGACATCATCATACCAACCCCATCACATACACCCCATACAAATACAGGTGTATGTGACAGGGTTGGCACCATAATGTACCGATGCAGACCAGTCACACGTGTGTAAAGAGCAGCTACTGTGTTGAAAGCAGCCACTGTTAAAAGGAGCTACTATGTTGAAAACAGCAGTATTGGAGGTAAAATGACACTTCATGAATTATACTTCCTGGGTAAATGTAAAAGCATGTACTATAAGATCATGAACTACTACAAAAAAATCTGTATCATGGGAACTTAATTTGGATAAAGCTTTATATTCAGCTGTGGATGATGTGAATACTGCTCCCTTATGATAGTAATAGGCATATAAAAAACAACAACAAATGGTAAATCATAGGAATTTAATGAACTGTATTGACTGAACTATGCCATGTATCATCTTTTGTATGGTAAAAGCTATTGTTATATATTATTTTCACTAGCAAACCACCCCATGACAATGAATCATGGAGAGAAGAGCATTAAGAAAAAAAATGTATAGTGAGATTTTTTTTGGCATCACTGCCCTCTGGTGGTCGTGGGAGCTACCCAGCGCTACCCAGAGCCGCCGCTGGATTTGAACTGCCAAGCCCGTGGGCCCCAGTCCCGCACTCAACCACTTACACCACCAGGGCTCAGCCTGAGAATTTTTTACCTCAAGGATTTTACCTCAATATTTACTGCAGGAATTTAGAAACTGCAATGTGTTGTGAGGTTCTATCAGCCGAATCTATGAAGGCAAACAAACTAAAATACCATCTTGACAGCAAACATCTGAGCTTTGCCATCAAGGATACCAACTATTTTAGAAGTAAAGCTGATGGACTTAAAACGCCAGACTTGACACTGGTCGCAAGTACCACAAACAAAACATAGTGGCCATTGAAGCTTCATATTTGGTCACCAGGGCTAGGAAACCTCTCACCATTGCTGAGGACTTACTGTTGCCAGAGGCCAAAGACATTGTTCAAGTTATGATCGGAGACGAATTTGTTACGAATTTGAGTATAATTTCCTTCTCTAACCACACTGTCCACAGAAGAATAGATGACATGTCTGCTGATATTCTTGATCAGGTAATCCAGGAAATTCAATCTGCTCCACTTCCAGTGTTTAGCATCCAGCTTGATCCATCTACAGATGTTGCAAACAGTTCAGTTACTGATTTATGTGAGGTATATTAATGATGCCAACTTTAAAGATGAGTTTCTTTTTGGCAGATCTCTTGCAACAACAACTATTGCACGTGACATATTTGTCACGGTTCATTTCTGAAAGCGCCTAAGATCTCTTGGGGAAAGGTGTGTGGTGCTTGCACAGATCCTAGCTCTGCTAGGATGTTTATCTGGATTTCAATGTCTGGTGCTTTGGGTCACCAAAAGTCATCAGAATTCATTGTATGATTCATTGACAAATATTGGCAGTGAAGACACTGCCACAAGAGTTGCAAGAAGCAATGAAAAACGTCATGAATTCTGCCAACTTTGTAAAGGTGAGCACTTTAAACAGTCAGCTGTTTTCTGAACTGTGTAACGAGTTGGATGCGCCAAATGATACTCTGCTATTTCACACTGAAGTGAGACGGTTGTCGAGAGGAAATGTTTTAAAACATGCTTTTGAGCTTCCAGATGAACTCAAAATGTTCTTCAATCAGAAAGCAAGATCGCAGGTTTGAAGCACTTTTCTGTGATAAAGGTGAACGGCAGAAAATAGCTTACTTCGTTGCCACCTTTGCCATCTTGAATGAGTTGAATTTATCACTGCAAGGACCAAATCTTCAATTTGTCTGAAAAGATCTGATCATTGCAGATGAAACTTCAGCTTTGGGGCGGGGGTGGGGGGGAATGGATGAAAATAAAATTTACATGCTGCCTACCTTACATGCTTGCTTTAAGGAACATGACATTGAACCAGACAAAAGGATTACAATGATAATTTCTGTGAAAGAACACTTGCACATGCTTGCAAACAAAATTTCCTCATGTTTTCCAAATCTACCTGACACCCATTTGCACTTGCCAGACGTTCATTCACAGTCAAAGTTGAAGATGTTCCTGAGACAGCGCAAGAAGAGTTCATGGAACTTATCAACTGTCATGCAGCCAGAACTGATTTCTCTACAATGCCAGTTACAAAATTCTGAATCAAGTGTTTGCAATCATATCCTGTTCTACCTGAGACTGTGTTGAGCCTTCTTCCATTTTCAGCAATATATCTTTGTGAAACGGGGCTTTCCAGCTTGTTGGCTATTGAGTCTAAATACAGAAGTAGACTTGTTGGGGAAGATGATCTTCATTATGGTCTTGCAAAGACTGCCCTGATAACTTCTGATCTGGTGAGAAAGAAGCTACCCCCACCTTCCTCCTGACATTGGCTTTTTACGCACAATGTTGCAAAGTGTAGTCATGTAGTTTACTGTTGTTCTGTTAGGACTGTTACCCACACTAGACGCCATGCTTCAAGACAAAAGTTCATTTAATTTTCATTAGAAATAAATATTTCACAATACATAATTACAGATTGTCTTCATGATTCATCATGATGTTTTCATTATGTTCAATTTGTAACGAGGAAAACACATCCTGCATATCAGATATTTACATGATGATTCATAACAGTAGCAAAATGAGAGTGATGAAGTAGCAACGAAAATCATGTTATGGTTGGGGGAGGGGCCACCACCACATGAGGAGCTGTATGAAAGGGTCGCAGCCTGAGGAAGGTTGAGAACTACTGCTTTACATCTTGGTGCAGCGTGTTCCACAGCAGGCTATGCTCATCTTGGGAGGTTGCAAAAGCAGATTCCTAAATGCTATCCTGCAGGGTGGGTTACAGCACCAAGGATCTTCACTGCCAGGAGCGTGCAGAGTAGTTTAGGGGTTATTTTGTTGTCTTCTGTTTCTGCTGAAGGGGGTGGTCAGCCAAAGGAGTTTGGGGACCTAGTCAGAGGAACTAGCCCTCCAATCAGCAGCAACACAGCAACCATCTTCACTTGACCCAAGAGGTGACACTGAGGCAAAGAGCAGACCCATCTCCAAGAGGACAAGATGGAGCTGCTCCAGCTCCCTACTCAAATTCCTCTCTTTTGACTGCACCTTGTCATCATCTAACCTTGAGAGATTTTTTTAAACAAGCTTGGTTTAATAGGGGTGTTGGGTCTCTGGTGACGCCTTGGGATTGCTCATCAAATATGCACAAAAGGAAATATGGACATGTTTTCATCACATTGAAGCTCTCCTTGAAGCACAGCTAAAAAAAAAGCAGGCCCTCACGATGCTCTGAATCGTTTCTGAAACATTCTGCACATGTTTATGGGGGTTGCTTTGGCATGGTCAATATTTTTTCAGTGGTGTGAGGGTCTTGTGCTTACCTATTCCTATTAAAATTATATATATTTTTGCAGTTCCCAATAAAACCCATTGTATGGTATGCTAGAATAAATCTCTAAATCTCCCTGAGGTGTTAGAAACTTTCAGATATATGTATATTAGATTTTTATTTCCTCAGCAAGTGGCCTGTGTGTGCCAAAATATGCATTTCATTGCTGGAATGTTCCCGAGTCCACGAAACTATGATTTTAAAATTAAAAAAAGTCATGGAGGAAGATGGAGTGTGCCTGCCACTTTCAGGAGTGCCGGAAATCCACATCCGCACAAGGTTGGTGTGTCTAGTCCGACCTTGACAGGAATTCCTGAAGTGAAAGTCCACCTTCATCTCTCCCCCCTCCCAAACATATTACACACTCAAATTACAGTTGATTAAACTTGCTGTTCCAGGAATAGAAGAAGAGATTCTGTTCCCCCTCTTAAAACTGGTTTGAGAGTTGTGCGGCTGTTTTTGTTTTTGTGTGATTTTTTTTGCCTTGTTTTCATCTTGCCAGTGCTGCCAACTTCTCTTTTACCCCTAACCTTTTGAATCACAGTCCAAAGCTAATCAGAAATGTTTGGATTGTTGCCGTTGTCGCGAGAACCAGGATGAGTCATTTGTAACTCTCTTGTCAAAAAAGAAGGCATTTTCCCTCTACTATCACAACGCTAAAGAATCACCTGCAAAGTATTAAAAAAAAAACCGCAAAATCTCTGGAGAGGGGACCTAGCCCTCTGTGCTTCTTCCACCCTCGGATGGAGTTGTGTAAGGCTGGGAACCTTTGGCCTACTTGGTACCCAGACTTTCATACTAATTTTCTCATTTAGTTTTCACACACACACGCGCACACACACACAAATCATGATTTGGTATTAAACCATCCCCACTTTTACACATGCAATAGTGAGGCTTAAAAATCACTGAGTGACTCCGCCATGTTCATATCTTACCACTAAGTGGGAGGCACATCCATGTCTGTTCTTAACGCCCATGTTCTTTCCCTGTACCACTCTTCCTCCCCTCCTCTCCCTCCTCCTCATCTTCCTCCTCCTGTCACTAATCCCTGAGCCATGAGTCATTGCACTGCAGTCCTCCAACCCATCCATCATGTCTTGCAGCTCCCACCACTTGCACCAGCCTCTCTCTAAGTGCCTGGTGTGGCTATTTCCTTCTCTCACAAAGATGCTTTCAATGGGCTACCCTCAAACTCCAACTGGCAGCAGCAGTTGAGCAGCAGTCAAATTCTAGCCGAGAGTTTGGCTCAGAAGACCATGGCAACTATCTCTGGGGACCTCAAAGGGGTCATCTTGAAAGATTGTCTCCCAGGACAAGATATATATAATGAGCCTCCATGAAGCTGCTTTGAGTTATAGTTGGAGACAACCAGGAAGCCCCTTAAAAAGTTGACTGTAGCTAAAAATCTCATTTTCTCTCCTTTTGCCAAGCTCTCCCATCCACTCACATTAAAAGGATCCCTGAAGAGAAGTTCATTAAGTTATAACAGCAAATTAAGTGGCGGAGTGAAAATTCACCAGTTAGATCTTTTCCAACCGGATGGAGGTGTGTCACAAGAGAAAGGAGCAAAGCACATGTGACTCCAGCCCTCCCAAAGAGAACTGAATTGGGAGGCGGTGGAAGAGACAGTAAGAATGGTCTCAGGAGTCCCAGGTCTCAGGTAGAAATGGTCTCAGGTCTCAGTAGGAATGGACTCAGGTCTCAGTAGGAATGGTCTCAGGTCTCATCATAGGAAATACAAAGAACCTATGGGAAGGAGGCCCCGGGAGCAGGGAAGACAAGGACAGCAGTGGCAATGCCTGCCACTTCACAATTTTCTTGGAGTGAAGGTTCTAGCCAGTCGCTCCATTCTTGGTGTTTGGATCAGACTCATCATGCATTGCAAGCAACAGTCACCAAGACTAGTGTTGCAATCTGCCCAAGGTCACACTAACCAGGCCCTAACAGAGCCAGTTCTAACTCCCAGTACTTGGACTGCCTGTTTTCTCAAGAAATATGCCCAGCAGTATGGCACTGATGAAACACACACTATGCCTCTGATTCGTGGAGGCTTACAAACACACACACACACACACACACACACTCCACTATCATGACTCCAGTGCTGCCTTTGAGTTCTGGCTAGATGGGTACATGCACACTGACTGGTATACATCAAAACTCACAACACATGGAACTATAAGTCCAACAAACCCCTTAGGAACAGTAATGGGAGTAGTGATCACCACACACCCCCTGCCCAGGGGCATGAACAACAGAAGCATGGGTGAAGGGAGACAGCAGTCTGTGTAAGATACGAAAATTAGAATAATGTATAATTTTTTAAGAGAACAGGAGGAAGGGGTAGGTGGGAGGTGGGTGAGGGTAGAGAGAAGCTGATATCAAGGACTCAAATAGTTAATGATGATGTTTAGAAATGATGATGGCAACATACGTACAAATATGCTTAACAATTGATGCATGGAATGTTATAAGAACTGTATGAGCCCCCAATAAAGTGATTTTTTTTAAAAAGAAGAGGCAATTGGCCCAGATATGGCCAAAAGAAGACTGAGTGGCAAGGAAGCAAAATGAGAGCCAGCCGTCCAGGGCTCCATGGCCTTGTTGGAATGGAATGGAAGACAGCAAATGACCCTTCAAATCACAAGAACCAAAGGTGTCGCACTGGTGACTCAGATACACCTGACCCAAGCCATGACCTTTTCCATCACATCTCAGACATGTGAAAGGTGAACAGTGAAAAAGGAAGGTGAAGAGAGGCTCAAAGGGCAATGCTAACCAAGACTATACAATATACCAGGGGCTGCCAAAAGGACAAAGGAAACTTACAAAAAATATAACCAAATTGTGGCAGCCATGTGCTTATGTTAATTTTATGATTGAAATGTAGGGGTGGAGTCTAGCCTGTTAATCTGAAAATAGCCATTGAGTAACCAACGAGGCCTCCTCCATGTGGGCATGGCTTTCTCCTGAGACTTCTGGGAAATCTCATGATATTTCTCTCGTGAAGATGAGAAGCTATCTTCCCCAGTTGTTGGGAGTTAGTTTCGAGACGATGAGTCCTGGACAAGACAAGATGGCAGCCTCCAAGAAGCTGGAGGAGCCGGCGGAGAGACCACATGGCTTTGCCCTGATGGAGCCAGATCTCTGAAGCTGGGGCGGCCACATGGAGACCTCTGCTAGTGATGAGTTACTTCTGCTGTTGATGGACCCTGAGCCCTGGAAGCAAGGGGTCATGTGGAGACCCCTGCCAGTGCCGGGATTCTGCACCCACTGACCTGTGACTTCGTGAGTCGGAAGGAGACTTTATAGACTGATTTCGGGCATATGGGTTAATATCAGACTTATGACTTTGAACTGGACTGGGATCAATGTCCTGTTCCTCTTGTATATAAACCTTTTCCTTATAGCTATCTGAGTGCCTATGAAACTTGTTCCTCTCGCCTACCCAGACTAACACACAAGTTGTTCCCTAGCAGTAGGCATGTGACCAGGAAAGCTCAACTTCTAGAAAGGTACGTCCTGGTCAGTAAGGGGAAAGCAGCACCGAAAGGAGAGACACCCACAATGAGATGGACAGACACTTCCATGATGCACTGAAGCTCACTAGGTTAAGAGGATTGCCACTCATGTTTCTGTGGATATGCACAAGAGCCTAGACCAAACCGTGTGTGTTGAAGCAGGTGACAGCAATCGGGGGATGGCTGCAGACAAGTTCTCTCAGTAAATACCTTGTCTCAGTCTTGTTAGGGTGCTTTCCAAAGAAGATGAATCCCCCATTTTAAATTTGTTCTAGTGTCCACTGTTTTCTACTTTCTCTTCGTTTTTTTTTTTTTTCTGCCTCCAAAGCCACTGCAATGGGAGTGAATACGGATATTGCATCCTTCCACAGTTTGGGCACATGAAGCGGGAAAGGACTATTGCTACCACAGTCAGTTTCAGAATAATTCTTTTCCTTCTTGAACTCCTTGACATCAGCTCCCGTTTACCCTCCACTCCCACCACTGTCCCATTCCCTCCCCCACCCCCTGAGAGACCCTCATTCTACTTGCTGTGCCCAGAGGTTCATCAAGCCTGGGTTTCAGAGACTGAAAAACAGACAGCAAAAATTCAAGAGGGTCACCCCCAATGAGAAAGCATATTCCCTCTACTTTCTTTTCGAGGAGGTTTTTCTGGTTTACTTTGTAGTTGTTGTTAGTTTTTTGTTGTTGATGTTTTGTTTTGATTTTTTAATGCTTTTTCTGTACATGAAATTAAAGAGAGGGAAAAATCACTATCGTTGAGTCAATGCTGACTCACAAGGACCCTCCCTGTGGAATTTTGAGAAGGTAACTGTTGACAGGAAGAGACAGTCTCAGAGCTGATGGGGGTTTCGAACTGCCAGCCATAGAGATGGCAGTCACCACATAACCCCACACCACCAGGACTCCAAATCCAGAACAGGTCAACCCATAGAAACAGTCACTGGCCCAGTGGATTCTTGGGGGTCTGGCAAAAGGACGTTGTGGGTAAATGGGGGGAGCTAAGAGCAATGAGCATAAGAAAGAAGGAAAATTCTAAAATTGATGGTGGTAATGATTGTACAACATGTCTTGATAGGATTGAATTATGTAGTCTGTAGATTATGTGCCAATAAAGCTTGTTTGTTTGTTTGTTTGTTTAAGGTCAATTAAAACTGAGGCCTCTGAGAGGGTCTGATGAGTCGGTTCAATTCAAGGCAGAGAGATCCACTCTGAAGATGATGGCCTCTGCTTCTGGAGACCCCAGTGGGTCACCATGGTAGGTTTACCCAAGGAAAGGATGACAATGTATATTCACGTGGTGCGTGTGTATTTGAAACGAAGTTGTTCGTCACCAAATATCCAACTCCACTTCAATTTTACTTATCCTCCTTTTTGTAACCACTCAGACCAATGGTTACATTTGAGGGATACTGGGGCTAGGAGAAGATTTTTAAGATTGTTCTCTCTCTCTCTCTCTCTCTCTCTCTCTCTCTCCTTAAACTTTAACTTTTCATTTATTTAGGTTCTTAAAGGAAAACATTGTGTCATGCCGGGTTGACTAGAGAAACAAAACTAAACACTCATATATTAAGAGAGAGTTTGATATCAAGAAGCAATTATATATTAAGGAACCACCCCAGCCCAGTTCAGATCAAGTCTGAGACTGGACCCTAAGTCCCTCTTCAGCCTCCTGCAGTCCCAAGCAATGATGCAGAATGCAGGAAGGTCACTGGCCGGGGGGTGCAAAGTCGCGTGGATCCAATGCCAGTGGCTCTGGCAGATTTCAGAGTGGCTCCCTAGCAGGAAGCTAAAGACAGAAGCGGGGCGGGGAGTGGGGCAGACGTTCTCAGGACCCTCCTCATGAGAAGGCCACACCCACGAGAGTCCCCATCAGGCCGTGGCCTGATTGACACACTAGACTCTACACCACCCCCTCCCCCAGCTTTATAGACGAAATTGACATGAAATCATGTAACTAACATAAATATAGTGTGTGTCATTGCACAGCGCACCACATCAAGCAGTAACCATATACTGTTAAATCTCCTGTGAAGGTGTTTCTGTCTTCTCCCCCTCCCACCGTGTCCCCCTCCCCCCATAATTTCCTGTCCCTTCACTCTCCCTGTCCCCGGACTGTCCCTCATAGTCCTCATGGTCTTAGCCTTTGTTATGAAAACCGCTTTTCTTTTTCTTTGTTTTACCTTATGATAATGTGTCATTACATACTGATCTTTGAGTTTGGCTAGTAATGCTCTCTAATTTAGTCCATGTCTTGTGATGTTTAGGAGAGTCATCATTGCTGTATGGATGCATAATATTCCACTGTATGATTGTACCAGAGTTTGCTTATCCACTATGATAAGACTTTTTGGTTGTTTCCATATTTTTGCTATTACAAGGTAATGTACCAGCAAAGGGATTAGAAGGTCATAAGGTAATTGCATTTGCGTTTGTTTCAGGGGCACTTGCACCACACTGATCTCCATCCAAACATAGGATGGCTATGGGGGCTTATTAGGAAGAAAACTTAGGAAAATTAAAAATGCATTCCTGAGAAAATGACCAGGAAAATTGTGCTGAGCAATTGCTTCCATCAGATAATGGAGCAGGTTCACCTGCTCATTCTGCAAGGGCAGTGAGGGCAGAGAATTTTATTGGGAAGCCATACCCCATCCACCCTGCGGCCCTGATCGTGGCCTTTCTAACTTCTTTTTGTAACTAAGACTCAAAGAACGTTGCAAAGGAACATGATTTGAGCTCCTCAAAAATGCCCCAACTGCCATTTTGACATGTGTAAATGGGATCGCATGGAATTCTTGAGAGAAAGGTTGAGAAGGATGGAAAAACCACCTTCAGAAGTGTACAGACCTCGAAGGCTAGGTCAAGAACCAATTGCTTCACATTTGTATGTTTTTGCCTGGCGCCGACTAATGGCAGAATAATGAGCTTAAGCTACATGACCAAAAATGAAAGCAAAGGCCAGCTCTAACGACCTCCTACACAATCAAGAGGAGGAGTCAGAGTGTGTGTGTGTGTGGGGGGGGGGGGAGGGTATGGATTCAAAGCAGTGCTGTTGCTGCTGTGACAAACAGTCCATTCCAATCCACAGTGACCCCATGCACAAGAGATCAAAATACTGCCCAGGCCTGAGCTCTCCTTGCAATTGTTGCTATGCCTAAAGCCATCGTGGCAGCAACAGTGTACATCGATCTCATGGAGGGCCTCCTTTGTTGCTGCCCCTCCGTTTTACCAAGCATGATGTCCTTCTCCAGGAACTGGTCTCCCCGACAACATGCCCAAGGTATGTAAGAAGAAGTCTTGCCATTCTTGCTTCTAAGGACCACCTTGGCCCCACTGTCCCCACACAGGCTCCTTTGTCCTTTTGGTAGTCTGTGGTACTTTCAATCTTCTTCTCCAATGCCACAATGCAGATGTATCGACTCTTCTTCCATCTTCTTCATTTAATGTCCTACTATCAAGGCATATGAGGCAATGGAAAACACCACGGCTTCTGCCAGGTGCACGTTTGTCCTCAAAGTCACATTCTGGCTTTTCAGGAGGTCTAATGCAGCAAATTTACCTAAAGCCACTCATCTTCTGGCTTGACTGCTGCTCTATAAATGTTGATTAGGAATTCAAGCAAAAAGCAATCCTTGACAACTTCAACCTCTTCTCCATTTATCATGATGTTACCTACTGGTCCAACGGTGAGGTTTTTGTTCTTCTTGACACAGAATTGCAATATATTCTGAAAGCTGTAAGCTTTGATCTTCTTCAGGAAGTGCTTCAGGTCGGTTCCCTTTCAGCAAGCAAGGTTGACTCATCTGCCTATCATGGATTGTCAGTAAGCCTCTCTCCAATCCTGATGCCACATTCTTCTTCATATAACCCAGCTTCTCCAATGATTTCTTTGGCATATGGTGAGATGCTAAACCCCCGACACACACCTGTCTCAATTTTGAACCATGCGGCAGGCCCTTTATCTAGTCATACAGCCATCTCTTGATCCAAGAGCAAGCTCCTCATGAGCACATTCAAGTGTTCTGGAATTCCCCTTCTTCTCAAGATTACCCGTAGTTTATCATGGTCCACACAGTCGAATGCCTTTGCCTGGTCAAGGAAACACAGGTGAGCCAAGAGTCACCTGAAACCAGCAATGATACGCCTTGTTCCGTGTCCTCTTCTGAACCCAGTCTGAAACACTGAGTTTCCTGTTAACGTGCTGCTCTAATGGCTGTTGGATGATTGTAAGCAAAATGTCACCAGGGTGTGATGTCAATGACAGTGTTCTATAGTTTGAGTGTTCTGTTGGAACGGACACAAGTAGGGATCTCTTCCAGTCACTTGGCCATATAGCTGTCTTCCAAACTACCTGACACAGTTGAGTGAGTGCTTCCAGCACTGCATGGGGCTTTAGATATTCTTAAAGATGCAGCCACAGCTAAAACTGTATATATTTTTTTAAGATATAAGGAGACCTCAAAAAAGTTGGTGGACAAATCCCATTCTCATTTAATTCCATTTTCCCATGAACTTTTAATGCCTTCTCATAGACCCGAGGAGTCTCAACAATGAAGCCTGCTTCTTTGGCTGAGACATGAGCCAAGGGAGGCTGGTCACAAAGAAGCACTAGCCCTCTGTCTCTTTTTAAACTGCTACCTATGGCCAGTCTGCTTTCTTAGCCTGTGTCAGTTCCCTGATGCTGCTGTTAAAAAAAAGTGCCTCTACAGGCTGCCTTGAACAAACAGAAAGTTATCCTCTCTCTCTCACAGTGCAGGAAACTGGAAGTCCAACTTCACACCCCTGGCTCGAGGAGGAAGGCTTTCTCTGTGTGTTGATCTCAGAGGAAGCTCCTCATCGTTTTTCTTCCTTGGGAATCCCTGTGTGTTCTGGCATCAGTCTTACCCTTTCTCTGCTCTGTTCATTTGTTTCTCTCCTTTCTCAAAACAGATCTACCCGAGACACCCCCTACACTAATCCCGCCTGGTTAACACGGCAAAGACAACCCCATTCTCAACCACTGACCACAGCCATAGAGGTTAGGGTTTAGGAGTACTTACTACGCATAGTTTGGCAGGGAGACATAATTCAATCCATAAGCGACTCCATTTAAAATAGCTGCCCTTTTAAAAGATATTAAAAAGACATCGCAACCAAATGTCATGGGGGGGACTTAGTCTGCATCCTGTTTCAAACCAGACAACTGTAAACAGTCCTTTTGGAGACAATTGGGGAAATTGAATTAGGGTCTGAACGTTAGAGGAGACCAAGTTCTTTGGGTTAAATTTAACAATGACTCTGTCATTCTTTTTCAAATATCCGTCTGCTTTAGAACTCAGAGGTAGGTAGAGATGAGACAATATGACATCAGTATTTTTAAATAATTAAACCCAAAAGGGGAGTGGAGGTGGGGTGGGGGGCAGCAGGGAGCACAGCAAATGTAGCAAGATCTTATCAATTGGGTAAACATACTTTCGTGTCTGACTGAAATTGATTCATTAAAGAATCCATAATTATAAATCTACTCTTGTAATTACTCCTGAGAGCAACATTTATGTCAAAGTCCTAAAGTTTCGTGGCTACAGAGAATGTCAGCCCTGATTCCATCTACCCCACCTACGCCTGCTACCCAGAGGAAGGGCCTGAAACCCCCAAACCACTTCCAAGTCTTTAGAGGCACGGCCAGGCCTAGAATGACTCTGCAGACAACCTGACCAGACAGAATTCCTGCCCCAAACTCCCCTTAACTCTCTATCATAAATCAATGCCATCTCAAAGCCACCCCATAAGGCAGGGCACAACTGCCCCCTTGGCGTCTCTAAGACGGTTAACTCTTTATAGGAGTAGAAAGTCCTGGGTATCTCACAAGGAACAGCTGGTCGTTTCAAACTACACACCTTGTGGATTGCAGACCAACTTGTAACCACTAAGCAAGCAGGGCTCCCTGCTCCAACCAGCCTCCCCCAAAGCACGGAAAGGAAACTTTCTAAGCTTCCTGCTCTAAACTCTCAGACCAGGTGCCTCACCGTGTCGAAACAAATCTGGTCAAGGAACGAAGGACCCCCTGCATTGCTCATTCTAAGTATAATCTTTGCACCAGATCATTCTCCCTGGTCCTTTCCAGCCATGCTCCACCCTGGTCTCTCTTCAGCCTCTCCCCACCCACCCACCCACATACCCAACGAACGTGTAGCAGCCTCCACGACCTCCCTTGAGCTCACATGGAACTTTGAGAAGCCTGTTCCCTCTCTCCCCTTCCTGCTGGGATATCGGTTAGCTTCAAAGGTCAACACAAGGCTGTCACCTCCACGAAGCCTTGTACCTTCCTCTGAAGACCCTCCCGTGGACCCCGCTCTTGCCTTCTGTTGTAGCCCCTGTTGCCGTCCCACTTCAGATCTGAGCCCATGGTTTCTTGCTCCTCTAGGGTCTCGTGCCAGGCCTGTTGAGATGGCACGGCATCATGAGTGGCAGACATCAGAGCGAGAGAGGAGGACGCCAAGAGTGAAGAGACGACAGCCATCGCCCAGGGACAAGGCCAGTCCTAGACTGAGGCCCTGGGTAGTGTGGCTTGCTCTCGGCTGCTAACAGGAAACTTGGTGGTTCAAACTCCTCCTGCAGCACTGCAGAAGAAAAAAGACCAGGCAATCTGCTGCCTTAAAGATGAGGACCAAGAAAACCCCATGAAGCGATGCTGTCCTGGAGTCACCAGGAGTCCGAATTCTCTGGACAGCCTAAGAGAGTGACTCTCCACCTTCCTCATGCCACGACCCTTTCGTACAGTTCCTCGCGTGGTGGTGACCTCCCACCCATATAATTATTGTCATTGTTACTTCAGAACTGTAATTTTGCTACCGTTATGTATCGGGAGACCCCTATGAGAGGCTCGTTCGACCCCCAAAAGTGTTGTGACCCCCAAGTTGAGAACCGCTGGCCTAAGATGACCATGGCCCACTGAATCCATTTATTGATGTAACACGAAGAGAAATGGCAAGGAAGGGGATGGGGTGGGGGTGGGGTGGGGATGGGTGAAAGTTCAGAGACAAAACCCAAATGTGATGTCTGAAAAATGTGCAGGAAATCTATGTTATCCCTAGCTGGGAACAAGGCATCAACCAGACAAGCAGGCTTGGGGTCAAGGGTTTACAGATGATCCCTCCCAGTCGTGGCAGAGGGCAGCTCAGGAACTAGGGGCCAGGGTCCCACCAGCCATGCCCTCTCCCTGGGAACCTGGTGGGGATATATAGGCCATCCGTTCAGAGGAAGGGAATCCAGAGGACAAGCCTCTCTCCCAGCAGAGAAAAGTGGACACAGAGCGAGAGTGCATGCTCCAAAGGGAAGGAAGGAACGGAGCACGGAATAATGGATGGGGAGTGGTCCTTGGCTATGATTCCGTAGGCTAGTCCTTGGACTGGTATTTATTCAGCCAAATTCTAAGGTTTCAGGAGTAACAGAAACAGCCTGAGCAAGATGCCAGAACTGCAAGAGTAGCAACAGGCTTCATACCCAGCTGCAGATCCCGGTCTTGATAGGATTCCAGCCACAATCGGGGAGAATTGCTAGCAATTGCTGGCTCAGGAGCTGAGGCATTGTACAGCTCTGTCTGCCATTGGAGGGCAAGGATTGAGGGGGAGCACCCTGGAGCCGGGCTGCCCAGGCTGGACTCCACTTCACCCCTCATCAGCTTCAATAAGGCATTCCCCCTTTCTGCACCTCCGTCTCCACTTCTGCAACTCAGGACAACCCTCTTGGCTCAACAACACAATACCTACATTGAAGGAGTATAAATACTAGCAAAGCACAGAAAGCATTTGTCCAAGAGATCCTTTCGTAAGAGTCGTAGAACTGCCTGAGGAACCCCAATGACCCCTGGGTGGAGCATCGGGCTGCTAACCACAAGGTCACCAGTTCAATCCCACCAGCTCCTCCAAGAAAGAAAGATGAGGCTGTTTGTTCCCATAACAATTCACAGTCTTGGGAATTATAAGGAGCCGTTCAACTCCATCCTTTTAGGGGTGGCTATGGGTCAGAATCGACTCAGTGGCAGGGGGTTGTCTGTATGCCTGTGTGTGTGTGTGTGTGTGTGTGTGTGTGTGTTGGCTGGCTGGCTGGCTCTGTTGTCATTTCCATTGCCTTTTTGTTTTTAATAGCACTGTTCGCTAGTATCATTTTAAGCACTCAAAAATGCCAAGCTGGCTGCCATCAGGTCAGCTCCTGTTTATCGTGACCCTTCAGGACAGGCTAGAACTGACTGACTCTTGTGAGTTTCCAAGCAGCTTTACTGGAGTCGGAAGCCTCGTCTCTCTTACAGAGAGGCTGGTGGATTCGATCTGCTAGCCTTGGAGCCCAGCGATCAACTGACGGCACCACCGTAATTTGAAGCACTAGAGCAGTTTATATCCGAACGAACAGACAAAAAACTCTCTGCCCCTGAGTTGATTCCAACTCCAACAACCCCCAAGATAAGGACTGTCCTTCGGGGTTCTGAGCCTAGAGATCTTTATGGGAGTGGAAGCCTCCTCTTCCCCCACTCAAAGCTATTGGTAGATGCAAGTTGCTGGCTTTGTAATTAGCAGCCCAGCTCCTAACCCACTAGGCCAATATAGTATAGGTCAAGAGCCCTGTGCGTGTGTTGGATTGCTAATCACAAGGGGACCAGGTGAAACCCACCAGCCACTCAGCAGAAGAAAGATGAGGCTTCCCGGGGCTGTAAAGGTTCCCAGCCTCGGAAGCCCCCACAGAGGCTCACTGTGACCAGGAATCCACTCAATGGCAGTGGGGTTTTGGGGGGTTTGGGTTACGTAGCTGGCACTTGGGAGACTTGGGATGAACAGTTTTCTTCAAATAGCACAAGATGAGAAGGGATTGAGTCATGTAAAGACTCCCATCTTACATCAGTCCCTTGTTTTTAAGAATGGACATCTGTTTTGGTTACCTACTAGAAACCTCTTTAAAACTTCCCATCATCAGTGATCATGGCCCATGCACAATGACACAAAACATGGCCAAGTTCTATGTGCTTTCCATGACTGATTGGAGATCTGAACATGAAGATCCACAGTGGTTTTAGAGACTGATTTTCAGAAACTGATCACCAGGCATTTCTTCCTGGTTTTATCTATCTGAACTCTCTACCCAAACCCATTCAGCATCGGAACAACACACAATCCTCTGCACATGAGTAAGTTGGCTGGGCTTTGAACAGCATCATCCCCATATAAGGGTGCAAATTATTTCAAACTCAAGCTGCAGCACTGAAGCTGCAGCTTAGGGACCGGGACATGTCTGGTCAGAGCACACAGAGGCAAGTGAAGGAGGAGGAAAAGAGGGTGGAGCACATCCTGACCCAAGTCTGGAGGACGATGTTCCTGCCCAGAGCAGCCAATGCACTGAGAGGACCATAAATCGGCCCTACTATGAGACACACTGCTACCATAGCACTACAGGGGGCAACACTGGAGACACAGTGTGGGGACTGTGCCCAATCTGACCTCACTAAAGCAAAACACTAAGGGCAGGCAACAGGGGAGCAGAACCACGAAGTCCCCGGGGATACCAAAAATGGACTTTGAGGCCAGGGCATGGCACCCTGTCAGACTCAACTAGAAAATACTCCTAAAGATGAGCAAACAGACCTTGAACTATTTATAGGTTTTTCCTCCCACACCGCCCCCCCCCCATCATTATGTTTTTGCTGTTTTGTGTTCTTTTGTTGTTTTATTTTGCTCTGTCTTATTTTTTGTGCCTATTCTGATCTCTGCAGGTCTATCTAGATAAGATAGGCAGGATAAACAATCTGGAGGAGATAACAGCAGCACCAATGGTTGTGGGGAGGCATAGGAGAGGGGAAGGGGTGGGGGGAGACATGGGTGTTAACAAACCCAGGGACGAGGGAACAACAAGTGATCTAAAAATGATGGTGTTGATGGTGAGGAGGGTGTAGGAGGCCTGGTAGGACTTGATCAAGGGCAATGTAACTGAGAGGAATTACTGAAACCCAAATGAAGGCTGAACATGGTATTGGGACAAGAGGAAAGTAAAAGGAAATAGAGGAAAGAATTAGGAGATAAAGGACATTTGAAGAAGTCTAAATACAGGCATGTACATATGTAAATATATTTCTTTATGATGATGGGGAAATAGATCTATGTACATTATAGGTTTAGTATTAAGGTAGCAGGTGGACATTGGGTCTCTATTTAAGCACTCTTTCAATGCAAGAACACTTCATTCTATTAACCTGGTGTTCCATGATGCTCACTTTCCTGACATAATTGCTGAACACAAAGTGGGTACATAAGCAAATGTGGTGAAAAAAAGATAATAGTGCCTTGCTATCAAAAGATAGAGCATCTGGGGTCTTGTGAATGAGAAGAGTGTGAAGTGAAGACTCAAAGCCTATCTGTAGGCAACTGGACATCCCCTTACAGAAGGATCACAAGAAGGAAATGAGCCAGTCAGGGAGCAGTATTGCACTGATTAAACCTACAACTTTCCTTTAGTTCTTAAAAGCTTCCTTCCCCCAACTTTCATGATCCCAATTCTGTCTTAGAAGTCAGCTAAACCATAGGGTGTACACTGGTACAGATAAGAACTGGAAGCATAGAGAATCCAGGAATTTATAAACTCTCAGGACCAATAATAAGAGTAGCAATAACAGGAGGGTAAGGAAAAGGGGGGACAGGGGAGGAAGGAGGAACAGATCACAATGATCTAAATGTAACACACACCCCAGGGGAATGGATGACAGAAAAGTGGGTGAAGGAAACATCGATTAGTGTAAGACATGAAAAAATAATAACAATTTATAAATAATGAAGGGTTTGGGAGGGAGAAGGAAGGAGGGGGATGGGGGAATGAGGAATTGATACCAAGGCCTCAAGTAGAAAGAACATGTTTTAAAAATGATTATGACAACAAATCTACAAATGTGTTTGATACAATGGAGAGATGGATGGATTGTGATGGGAGTTTTATAAATCCCCAATAGAAAGATATTTTTTAAAGGGTATAAGTGATGAGTCTGCTTGATTGTTAACTGAAAGGTTGGAAGGTTGATGATCCTCAGATGAAAGGCCTGGTGATCTGTTTTCATTGAAGGCCCTGTGAAACACGGTTCTCTGGTGCACACACACACACAGGGTAGCCGTAGATGGGAACAGACTCTGGCATCTGCTACTGTTTTTGTTTGTTTTTCCTTGTAAGGCTTTCCATTGCCTTGGGGGAAAGACCCAACTCCCAACCAAGGCCTCAAAGGCCTGACTGCCTTGTCCTAGAGATGTGCTCACCAATTCTCTCCTCCAGGATCCCCAGACTGCAGCTCGACAGAGTTCAGACAAAAAGTGCCTTGTCCCCATGGCCTCAGCAAGGTTGCTTCCTGTGCCTGGAGCAGCCATCTCCTCCTCTTCTTTCAGGACTCAGTCCCCACCACATGCTTTGGTGCTCTTTTCTGTCATACTCTGTAAAAAGGGACTACGAGGTGTTCAACGGCATCTGCAGGCATCCTTACTCTTGAAGTTCTATAAGATCCAGGCCTACATTTGTTTCATTCCACTCTGATTCCGTGGGAACAATGCAGGGCCAATCGCAGCACGCTCAACAAAACACAGTAAAGGAATTTAATACATCCTGGGATGGCTGCTGAGCAAAAGGTGAGTGGTTGAAGCCCCCAGCTGCTGCGAAGCACAACGGTGTGCCAGTCTGCTTCTAGAACGATCACAGCTTTGAGACCCCAATGCTAAGGGCCCTCCTTCTCTGTCCTGAGTCAGAATCCATTCAAAGGTCACAGGGTTTCAGAGATAGCGATACACTCCTGCTCATAACCGCCAGAAAGGCTGCGGTCTGGATTCAGAAGCCACATCATGTTGCAGCTGAAGAACAGTGGGAGCAGCATCTGCTGTGGCTGCGAAGTGCCGGGAGAAAACAAGAGATATCTGGCAGCGGCCCCTAGTCTACTCAGAGGGCGTCGGGTCATATACTGCTTCCAGTTCAGAAGCAGACAGCCCTGAGGAAGACCGTGGAAGAGTGGCTCTATCTGTGGGAGGGGCACCGCTCTGTAAGAGTCCGCCAGCCTGCCTTCTTTTCCATGCCAACCAGATACCTCTTCCAGGCATTTCCCATTCTCTGATGTAGTCATGAACATCTTTTATGATAGTCAAATTCTCATTGTGTGTATTGACTTCAATTTTTTTTTAATCTCCCTCTTAGAATCTCATGCCATGAAGCCTTTTCCACTTAGGGGTCTGACGGGAACTCCCAAAGAGCACTGGGTGGCAGAGCGCAAAGAGAGAAGCAGGTCGATGCCAAAGCTTCCGCGAGCCCTATCACAGCACACGAGGGACCATCCTCCCAGCACGCCTGTGCCCTCCTCTATAAAACAGGTACAGATGACAGGTGAAGAGCACACAGCTGAAGAGCAACTGGTACAACCCCTGCCCCCTTGGTTGGCTGTAGGTGAAGTGCAGGAGAGAGTCTTTCTCAGGCCTGCAAAGGATTCTTTCAGCTCGGGTTGCAATAATGAAAAATTGGAATTACTGTATTTTTTGGACCATATGACGCACTCCCCCACCCAAAAGAGTAGGGGAAAAATGAGGATGCGTTTTCTGGTGTGGTACTTCAGAATATTTTAGCACACTGGTACTATTCAGTTCAGAGTATTTTTTTCTGGTTTTCCTGCTCTAAAAACTGGGTGTGTCTTATGGTCAGGTGCGTCTTATGGTCTGAAAAACACGGGAGCCTAAATTGCTACATCATATAACAGCAGTGCAATGCCTAAACAAAAGCAAGTTGTAGAAAAAAAATCCTATTTTCATGTATTCACACATACACACATAATATTCTTTCAGATATGTACACCAATTTCCTGATTGCTTCCCCACCCCACCCCCACCCCCCGTAGCTGTTATCGATATCATTCTGCATTACTTGAATTAGTGGACAATGAGTGGGCTACTTAAAGCAACCAGCAAGTAAACGAATAAGTAAAGGAAAAACGTCCGTTCAAATAAAACGAGAATGTTTAGGAAGTAAATGAAAGCAAAAGGTGATGTCCACCCGGAGACTGACCGTGAGGAAGCCAGGAGAGGGTGGGAAAATGCTTGTGGCCAGGAGCTATGAATGGATGAGTCAGCAGCAGCCCCATGAAGTCATCTCCCGAGGCGGCCACGTATCGGCAAGTTCCTTCCTGCAAGGCCACTCCTCCCGATGTGGGCTCACGGGAAGACAGCTGCTTCAGGTGAACACCCTACTCCACAAAACTGCTGCGGCAGCTCTCCTGAACTGTGGAGATGAAATTCCCAGAGGGCAGTGGGGCTCCCACGACCTCCCCACACAGTGTGAAGTCTTAGAGAAAACCTCATCCAGTAATGGCAGGAGGTTTCCTGGGTGTGTTCTTGGAAGTGACTCAGAAAGAAAGGACAAACGATCAAAAAACGGAAACCCACACAAGAGAATATGAGAAAGCTAAGGCGTGGAGTCAGAGTTGTGTTTCAGGAGGAAGGTTGTATGGAAGTCTAGTTCCCCGCCTGAGAGGTGCAGAATGAGAGACTATGAATGAGTGGTGTGATGAGAACTTGAACTTCACCAAGTAAGGGAAGCTAATATTCATTCCTAGGGTACATTGTAGGACAAGACTGACAGCTCACAACTTTGTAACTGGAGAGCCCACACCCACACTCATGACCATAGAGTTGATTTCGGTTCATCATAACCCTATAGGGTTTTTTACACTGTCAATCTCAGTCTCTTCTATGTCCTACAGAGTGACTGGTAGTTTTGACCTTGTGGTGAGCAGTCCAATGCTTACCCTACAACACCAGAAGGGCTCCTTTGTGATGATGCAAAATGAACTAAAATGCATATGTAGGAATGTGTTTATATATATATGCAAAAAGGATTGTTGCAAATTTACAAAGAAGAAAAATTACATGAAAGAAACGAATACTTTTTTAAACACAAATCAATAAAAGGTGGCTAGGTTGTAAGAAGATTGGAATGCATCCACAGCGGATAGGACTGGAAACTGGTACACCAACCATGGAAAACAGTAAGGCACTTCTTCAAGAAAAACTGCAAAAAAGTAGCCGATCACCCAGCAAGCCAGCTATTCAGTATCAACCTGAGAGGCATAAAAGTAATGGCACAAATAGACATATGCATGTAGCATTATTCATGCTAGCAAAAAGACAAAACAACCTCTAGACCCATCAACAGATGGATAAACAAGTTGTTAGTACATACATGCAATAGCATACTATACAACTATAAACAATGATAAGTCTACAAAACATTGGATGAATCTAGAAGACATTATGCTGAGTAAATTAAGTCAACTAGAAAAGGGCAGCAAAGTATGGCCCCATTATTATGATAAAGTGAGCAATGAATGGAGATGCAGCAAGAAACATTCTTTCATGTTCACCAGAGGTGGGAATGGGAGAGAAGGGAAGAAAAACCGCTTTCCAAATGGGAGACTCTTGTTATTTTGGGTGCTAGGAAAAGCAATATCCTATGCAGGTGGTCACCACAACTTGACCAAGGTAAATGAGAACATTAAGACATACATAAAAAAGGGGACAAATGCTTTAACATATGCAATTTTTCTAGAGTTACAACAGCAGTCCAAAATATACATGTAGTTACATAAGTAGAAATGGATATACATATGTGTGTATAGAAAGGCAAATGGAGTACCTGCATGTATAAGTATAGGTGTGTCTGTATAGGCATATGTAAATACATGCTTATATTAATCTATATGTGTTTACATAAGCCTACACAAAACTATATTACATAAAAGGCACAGTTATGGAAATTTCCTAGGCAGATACAAACAATTCATGAAGTTAGTTTACTGGGATAAAGGGTTTGTGAGCACGGTCTCACAGAATAATTATTCAATTGGCATAACATAATTCATAATGATAATATTCTACACCCTAGTGTAGTGAGTTGTATCTGCACCCTCATTTAATGAGCTGTGTCTGGGGTCTTAAAAACTTGCAACTGGCAGTGACTACTGTTCTCTACTCACCTGGAGCAAAAGAAAATGAAGGCAACCAAAGACTCAAAGATGAAACCAATTGCCCACCGGAACCACACAGGCTTCTCTAACCTGAGAACATGAGAATTTAACGGTGTCCAGCTATGGCCACTATCAACCATTCTGACCAGAGGCACAGAAGAAGGTCCCAGTTAGAATGAGAGAACAATGTGGAGCAAGATTCAAATTCCTAAAAAAGGTCAGACTGACAAGACCAACATAGATCAGAGAAGCCCATGAGATTTTTGCCCTTCATCAAAGAACAAAAATATCATCATTGTGAATGAGGGGGTGTGTGGAGTGGAGACCCAAAGTCCATCTGTAGGCAACTGGACATTGTCTTACAGAAGGGTCACGGGGAAGAGATGAGCCAGTCGGTGCAGTATAGCAACAATGAAACATGCAACTTTCCTTTAGTTTTTTAATGCTCCTTCCCCCCACCTCACCCCACACTATCATGATCCCAATTCTACCTTACAAATCAGACTAGACCAGAGGATGTACACTGGTACAGATAGGAGTAGGAAATATAGGGAATCAGGGACAAATGATCCCTTCAGGACCAGTGGTGACAGTGGAATATCAGAAGGATTGAGGGAGGGTGGAGTAGAAAGGGGGAACCGATTATAAGAATCTACATATAACTCTATCCCTGAGGGAGAAAAAACAGAAAAGTGGGTGAATGGAGACAGACAGTGGACAAAATAATAATAACATCCAAATTATCAAGGGTTCGGGGTTGGGGGTGGGGGGCCGGGGAAGAGGCGAAATGAGGAGCTGATACCAAAGGCTCAAGTAAAAAGCAAATGTTTTGAGAATGATGATGGCAACAAATCTATAAATGTGCTTGAAACAATGGGTAGATGGATGAATTGTGTTGAGTTGCATGAGTCACCAATAAAATAATTTTTAAAACATTTTATTGGATGCTCATACATCACTTTATCACAATCCAGACATACATATACTGTGCTAAACACCTTCACATGCCCACTGCTATCATCATTCTCAAGCCATTTGCTTTTCCACCTGAGCCCTTAATATCAGATCTCCATCCCCTCCACTCCCCTCCCACCTGGGTTCCCTCTGTTACCATTCCTTGTCTGTCCCGGTGTATCTTTTCCAGTCTAGCTGCATTTGTAAGGTAGAATTGGGATCATGATAGTTAGGGAGAGGAAGCCTTTAAGAACTAGAGGAAAGTTATTTCATTGTTTTATCATTACTTCTCTGCAACATGACTGTCCTGTCTCCTCCCCGTGAACCTTCTGTAAGGGGATGACCAATTGCCCACAAATGGGCCTTGGGTCCCCACCCTGCTCATCCCCTCATTCTTGGTGATGTGAGTTTTATTCCGTGGTGCTTGATTCCCGCTCCCATTGTGCCCTCGAGATCACACAGGCTGGTGTGATTACTTTAGGTAGGTTTTGCTGCCTTTGCACTAGCTGGCCGCTTGTTTATCTTCAAGTCTTTAAAACCCCAGATGCTTTATCATTTGGTAGCCAGGCACCATCAGCTTTCTCCTCCATGTTTGCCTCTGCACCCATTTGTCTTCAGCGATCATATTGGAAGAGTGGGAACACAATGATATGATTTTTGTTTTTTGATGCCTGATACCTTATTCCTTCCACACCTCATGATCACACAAACTGGTGTGTTTCTTCTGCAGTGGACTTTGTTGCCTCTGAGCAGGATATCCACTTGTTCACCCTCAAGCCTTTAAGATCCCAGACATTAGACATCTTGATAGCCAGGCACCATCAGCTTTCTTCACCACTCTTGCTCATGCCCCCATATGTCTTCAGCAATCATCTCAGGAAGGTAGGCACACAGTGATATTGTTTTTTCCTGTTTGATGCCTGAGACCTGATCCTTTCTATACCTCGTGGCCACACTGGCTGGTGTGTTTCCTCCATGTGGGCTTGACTGCTTCTCTGTTGGGTGGCCATTTGTTTATCCTCCAGCTTTTAAGACCACAGACACTATATATTTTGATAGTTGGACACCATCAGCTTTCTTCACCACATTTGCTTATGCACTCATTTGTCTTCAGTGATCTTATTGGGCAGGTGAGCATCATGGAATATCAGTTTAATAAAACAAAGTTTTCTTGCATTGAGGGAATACTTGAGTGGAGGGCCAAGGTCCATCATCTACTACCTAATTCAACAATGTGGAAGACATGAACAAATACCTGGAAAGACAATCATTCCCCAGACTATCTCAGATAGAAATCAAGAACCTAAACAAACCCATAACAAGAGAAGAAAAAGATATGGTCAAGAAACTATTAACCAACAAAAGCTCCCAGACCAGATGGCTTCACTGGAGAGTTCTACAAAGCATTCAGGGAGGAGCTGGCACCAATCCTCCACAAAGTTTTCCAGAGTGTAGAAAAGGATGGAAAATTCCCAAACTCATTTTATGAAGCCGGTATAACTTTGATACCCAAACAGGGAAAGAATCGCACAGGAATAGAGAACTATAGACTGATATCTCTATGAACATAGATGCAAAAATCTTCAACAAGATATTGGCCAATAGAATACAAAAGTATATAAAATGCATAATCCATCAGGACTAGGCAAGATTCATCCCAGGGATACAGGGATGATTTAACATATGAAAATCCATCAATATTGTCCACCACATTGCGAAGATAAAACTATAAGAACCATATGATTATATCTATAGATGCAGAAAAAGCATTTGACAATATCCAGCACCCATTCCTAATTAAGATGCTCAGGAGGATAGGAATGGAAAGGCAGTACCTCAAATTAATACAAGCTATCTATAAAAAGCCGATGGCAAACATCATAGTAAATGGAGAAAATGCTAAATAAATCCCACTGAAAAAGGAGACTAGACAAAGATCCCCCTTATCCCCACTGCTATTCAATATTATATTGCAGTCTTAGCTAATAACATAGGCAATGGAAGGATATCAAATGTAACCAACTGGGAGAGGAGGAGGTGAAATTATAGTTATTTGATGATGGCATGATTCTGTACATTGAAAATCCCCAAAGCGCCACAACTGGAGTAATGACAGTGGTAGAGGAATATGGATGAGTGGCAGGATACAAGATTAACAGACAGAAGTCTATCGGTTTGCTGTATACATCTGACAAGACAAAGGAAGAAGATATCAGGAAGATAATACCATTCACAATAGCCAAAAAATAAACTAAAATATCTAGGGATACATCTAACGAAAAAAAAAAAGACCTATACAAGAAAAACTATAAGACCGTACTACAGGAAACCAAAAGTGACCTCCACAAATGGAGGAATATCCCATGCTCATGGATTGGAAGACTCAATGTAGTAAAGATATCTATCGTACTCAGAGCACGTTATAAGTTTAATGCTATCCTGATTCAAATACCAACAACCTTTTCAGAGAACTGGAGAAACTGACCACCAATTTCATATGGAGAGGGAAGAAGCCCATAATTAGCAGATATCACCTCAAGGAGAAGGACATAGTCAGAAGACTTGCTTTACCAGACTTTCACACCTACTACAAAGGCACAGTGGTCAAAATAGCCATGGTGGAACTGGCATAATGACAGATACATAGACCAATGGAAAAGAATAGAAAACCTAGAAATAAAAGCATTAGCATATAGACAACTGATTTTCAACAAGGGCCCCAAAAGCCTCAAGTGGGAGGTCGATGTCCTATTTAACAAATGGTGCTGGAAACAATGGAAACTCACATGTAGAAAAATGAAACTGGATCTCTACCTCACCCCATGCACAAGAACAAACTCAAGGTGGATCACAGACCTAGAGGTAAAACCCAAAACCATCAGCACTATTAGAGGAGTCAGAAAAAACCTAGGAACCTTGGTCCAGGGAATACAATGGCTAATTGTAGTAAGGCAGAGTACACATGCAGGGGGGGGGGGGGGGGACACGAAATTGACAAATGGGACTTACTAAGGATAAAACACCTGTGTGCATCAAAAGACTTTACCAAGAGCAATCCACAGACTGTGAGAGAATTTTTAGGAATGACACAATAGACAAATGACTAATTACAAAAATCTACAATACCCCCCTTGCCTGCAAAAAGAGGAAAACAGTTAACCATTCAAAGAAGTGGGAAAAAGAATTGAAAAGAAATTTCACTAGGGAGGAGACCCATATGGCCAATAAACATATGAGAAAATGTCCCCGATCATTAGCCATCAGAGAAATGCTAATCAAAACAGCCCTGAGATACCATCTAACACCTTTCAGCTTAAAATGATTTTTTTAAAGATATTTGTTCTTACACTGTTTGTACTTTACACTTCTGTTAGTCCAGGTAGACTGGAGAAGCAGATCTAGGGAGACTCATTTATGTAAGAGAGAACTTTATATCAAAGAGCAATTGTACATTAAGAAAACATCCCAATCCAGATCAAGTCCATAAGTCCAATATTATCCCATATGTCAATACTAGTCCAACAATTCCTCATTAGATGCACACAATGAAGCGTGGATAATCACAGACCAGTGGGAGGAAAGTCTTGTGCATCCAGTGGTGGTGGGAGCATCTCAGCTGGTGTGGATCTCCATGTGGCTCCCTCCTCTAGTTCCATGTAGACATCAGACATGTCTCACAAGAAGAATGTTTGTGTCCTGTCTCCAGTGAACTATCCATCTCCTTAGTGCCTCATAATAAGGTCATCAAGCTGCAACCTGATTGATAGGCTAAACCACCCATTCATAGTCTCAAATTGACAACACAAAACTGAAGCTACCCTTTGAGATTATATATGTGTAATGTATCTCAAGAAATCAATCATATGAAAACAAACCATCAATGCATACTCAAAAGAAGACAAAGAGGGGAAGAGACACTAGATCAATAAAAAAATAAATAAAGAACAATGAGGGGGGAGGGAAATAAAAGAAGAGCTAGGATGGAAATAATGAGAATACTGACACATTGTGAAAATTATCACCAATGTTTTGAAACCATTTGTATAAAATCTTTTAGATAAGAAACTAATTCTCTATGTAAAATTCCACCTAAAACACCACCAAATATTTTTTAAGAAAAATAAAATCACACAGGTACATGCACAGAGATAACCATCACTATACACAAGTTGGTGTGCATTTTCACAGTCTCTTATTGATGTAAATAGGTGAGTGTTCTTAGGAAAATCAATTAGGTAGCATTTCATTTCATCTCACAGCTTGTTTTCACCCACTTCATAGAAAATCATTTCTTTATTTTCATTACACTCTGATAGGATTTGTAATATGTATAGTCTTCCAAATATAGTATATGTAAAGAAAGCCAAAATCATCCCAACTGCTCCCATAAGTAACATCACGATGAATGGAGAAAAAAAATGGAAAGTGTCAAAGATTGCGCCTTGTTTGGATCCACAGTCAATGCTCCTGGAAGCAGGAGTCGAGAGATCAAATGAGGCCTTGCATTGGGTACAACTGCTGCACACACCTCTTTAATATGTTGAAAACAAGAAATTTACTTTGAGGACTAAGTGTCTATGACTAGGTGCATGTTGTCTCACATACATGTGAAAGTCAGACATTGAATAAGGAAGACTGAAGAAGAATGGATGCATTTGAATCATGGTGCTGGCAAGGAATGTTGAAAGTACCGTGGACTTCCAAAAGTACCATGGACTTCCTATCTGTCTTGGAAGAAGTACAGCCAAAATGCTCTTTGGAAATAGGATGGTCTCAAGAACTTTGGACATGTTGTCAGGAGAGACCAGTTCCTGGAGAAGGGCCTTGTGCCTGGGAAAGTGGAGGGTCAGAGAAAAAGAAGAAGGCCCACAAGGAGACAGATGGATTCAGCAGTTACAACAATGAATTCAAACCTAGCAATAATTGTGAGGGTCCAAGATGCAGGACTGGGCAGTGTCTGACTCTGTCATATGTAGGGTCATCACGAGTTAGAAGCAACTTGACGGCAGCTTACAACATTGTATTTATTCCATGGTATAAAACCCAAATCACACTCACTGCCATGCAGTCAATGCTGATTCATGACAACCCCACAAGACAGGGTAGAATGGCTCTTAGGAGTTTTCAACACTGTACCTCTACGGGAGTAGATAGCCCATCTTTCTCCCAAGGACTGACTGGTGATTTCAAACCGCCAAGCTTGCAGGATGAAGTGGCGCATCACTACTACACCCCCACAGTGCAGGTTTCCTAGAACTCATCTATTATGGCTATTATGCTATTATGGCTAGATGGCACCCTGTTGATTCCAACCCACTGTGACCCCAGGTGACAAAGGAGGACTTTGTCACATTTTCTGGGAAACCAGCCCTTTGCTTGTATGTGCTTCCCCTTACCGCTCCACCTCATTCCTGAACTGCAGGAGTCAAAGCCCACACTGGGGTGTGGAGGAGTGTGTCAGACAGGGTTCTTCTAGAGAAACAAAACCAGGACACTAGTAATTTTCTTTATATATTTATATAGATAGAAGGATATATAAGACAAGAAATAAGCTATTAACTAATCTATAAAGCAGTACAAATGGCTTGGTGCAATGCACTTGTGTGAGACAGCTAGAAGACTGGCAGTCCTTGGAGTCTTGAGGGCCGCCAAGTAGTCCTCTGTAGAGCAATTTAGGCTATCCAGCCACAAGCAGCAAACAGCAGAGCAGGTCACCAACAGCCAACCAGATGACAGAGTCCAACAGTTTCCAGCTCAAGAGATGTCTATCCCAGGAGCGTGGTGAAGCAGGGCTTGAAGGAACTCAACTCACAGTTACACAGTCCATGATTAGGTGTCCCACAGGTGGTGTTCCTTGGAAGTCATTGGAGGCACAGGATGAAAGAGGCAGCCTGCTGTTCCCAAGATCCAAAAGCAAGAAGGCAAGGGCAAAGCTTGCCAAGCCTCTTCTATCTCCACCCTTCAATTGATTGTGTGTGTTCATTGGCCATGTTGTCACAACAGACCTACCAATCATCTTTGGCCATGTTGGCACCACAAGCTTACCTATCACAAGGAGAATGCATTTTGCTGAACCTTAACTTCCTTTCCTCTCGATCATTTTATCTCACAGGTTGACTCTTTTTGCCTTTCCTTATCTTTTCCTCTGGGAAAAATACAGAGAATGAAGAAAGATTTATTGATACTGAAAAATAAGAAAGAAAGAAACCTTTGGATAAAGAAAACAAAGGAAACCTTTGTGTGCATTCTTGTTCTCCATCAGCTCTATAATCCTAAAACCAGAAACAACCCAAACCCAACATCATCAAGCTGATTCCAATTTAAAATAGAACCTCAGAGGTAGAACAGATCTGGCCTGAGGGTGTTTCCAAGGCTATCCTCTTTACAGAAGCTGTCTGCTGTCTCAGTAGAAGCTGTCTACTGAGGAGTGGCTGCACCTGGACTTGAACTGGTGACCTTTCTGTTAGCACCCAAGTCACCATGACTCCTAAGCACTTCACAGCAGGATTTCATTTGTACATTTGAGCTGTACTGTAGAACTTTGAATGCTAGTCTTGGAGTCATCAAAACATGTCTCTTCTTTGGAGCCACTTGTTCTTGTCCTGACAAGATTGCCCGTGTTTTATTCTGAAGCAATACTCATTCTATTCCACTTCCACTGTCAATATAAGTTATACAAATGCCTTGTGTGTGTGTATTTCAATTTTATGTTTGAACACGCATCCATAAATTTTTTAAAAAATCAACCCGATGAGCTTCATATTTCTCAAAATCTTGTTTGCAATATCATTAGGTTAAATAAGTATACATAGCAGGGGATTTCAACAGTTTGTGGGAAAATGGAATTGAAAGGTGATAAAGTTTTCCCACATGAATTTTTCTTTCTCTTTGCAGGAATCACTTAATTAGGGACTCTTACAGCTCTTTTTTTTTTAATCATCTTAATGGGGGCTCATACAATGCTTATCACAATACATACCTCCATCCATTGTGTCAAGCACATTTGTACATTTGTTGTCATCATCATTCTCAAAACATTTACTTTCTACTTGAGCTCTTGGTATCATCTCATTTTTTCCCTTTCCATGCCCCCTCCCTCATGAATCCTTGATAGTTTCTAAATTATTATTATTACATCATGTCTTACACTGTCCAAAGTCTGCAGTCACTCACTTTTCCATCCCCCAGGAAGAGGGTTATATGTAGATCCTTGTAATAGTTTCCCTGTTTCTATCCCATCTTCCCTCCACCTTCTGGTATTACCACTCTCACCACTAGTCTTGAAGGGATCAATCTGTCCTGGATACCCCATGTTTCCGGTTCCTATCTGAACCTATCTGGCCTGGCTGAATTCGTAAGATAGAATTGGGATCATGATAGTGGGGGGTAGAAGTCATTGAAGAATTAGAGGGAAGCTGTATGTTTCATTGTTGCTACACTGCACCCTGACTAGCTAGTTTCTTGGGGGAGACCCTTCTATAAGGGGATGTCCAGTTGCCTACAGATGGACCTTGGGTCCCCATTCCATACGTCACTCATTCACAATGATAGGATTTTTTGTTCTTTAAAACCTGACACCTAATCACTTTGACACCTCATGATCAGACACTCTGGTATGCTTCTTACATGTGGGTTTTGTGGCTGCTGAGCTAGATGACTGCTTGTTTCTCTTCAAGCCTTGAAGACCCCAGACGCGATATCTTTGGATAGCTGGGCACCATCAGCTTTCTTCACCACATTTGCATATGCACCCACATTGTCTTTAGCAATCCTGTCAGGAAGGTGGGCACCAGGGAATGTCAGGTTATTAGAACAAAGTGTTTTTGTATTGAGGGAGTACTTGCATAGAGGTCCAATGTCCATCTGATACCTTAATACTAAACCTATAAATATATGTACACGGGCTGAGCCCCAGTGGCGTAAGTGGTTGAGTGCAGGACTGTGGCCCGCAGGCTTGGCAGTTCAAATCCAGCGGTGGCTCTCAGGAGCTGCACTGCTCATGACCACCAGAGGCAGTGATGCCCCCCCCCAAATATATATATGTACATAGATATATTTCCCCATCATCATATATAAATATATTTCCAGATGCACATGCCTGTATTTAGACATCTATACATGCCCTTTGCCTTCGAGTTCTTTCCTCTATTTCTTTTTACTTTTTTCTTGTCCCACCATCATGTTCAGCCTTCATTTGGCTCCACTAGTTCCTCTCAGTTACATTGCCCTTGATCAAGCCCTACCAGACCTCCTACATCCTCCTCACCACTGACTTTGGGTCACTTGTTGCTCCCTTGTCCCTGGGTCTGTCCACATCACTTCCTCCCACCACCCCCCCATCTCCCACTCGCCCATGTCCCCCCAGAACCATCAGTCCCATTGTTTTCTCCTCCAGATTGTTTACCAGTGTTAGTCCAGGGAGACTAGAGAAACAAATTCATAAACATGCAGATGTGTATAATAAAGAGGTTTATATACAGGAGCAATTGAACATTGAGAAAACATCCCAGCCTAGTGCAATCCAAGGTCACAAGTCTGATATTAGCCCATGTGTCCAACACCAATCTATAAGTCCTCTTCACACTCATGAAGCACATGCAATGACACCAGGACAAGCACAGGCCAGTGGATGCAGTCTTGTGTACCCAGTGGCGGTAGAAACATCTCAGCACTGGCAGGGATCTCCTCACAGTTCCTCCAGTTTCCGAGGCTCAGGATCTATCAGCATGCTGCCATGTGTCTTGTCAGCTGCAACGTCTCCCAGGGAGTGAACCATGTGTCCCCCACCTCCAAAGGGGTAATACCTCTGGATTTCCCAGAATTTTCAGAGGACAAGGCCATGCGCACATAGAGTTCTCATTGGCTATCTCAAGATTGACAGGCTAGACTCCATCCCTACACTCTTAATCCTCAAATTGACATCAGATTAGGTGACTGCCATGCCACCTATCTTATCTTGATAGACCTGAGATAATTATATGCAAAGAAAAAACAAGACATAGCAAAACAAAGCAACAGCAATAACAAAAATAATGACAAAAAAGAAAAAGATGTATAAATTGTTTGTTGACATTGAGGAGTGTTTTCTGGTCGAGTCTGATGGGGTGCCCACCCTGGCCTCAATGTCCATTTTTGGTATTCCATAGGGACTTCTTTGTTCTGCTCCCCTTGCTGCTCTGTTGCACACCCTTAGTGTTTTGCCCAAGTGTGGGGGGTTAGATTGGGCACAATTCCCACACTTTGTCTCCAGTATTGTCCCCCATAGAGCTATGAGTCAGTGTGGGATGTTCCCACATATTTTTGAAGCCCACGCTTAAGTACAAGGATAAGTAAAAAATATGGATACTGTGGCCCCAATTTAAAACACACGCACAGGTTTGTCCCAAACAGAATCTGCTTAAGCACATCTCTGCAATCTGCAGAGTGTTGAAGACCAGATCTCAGAGTGAGACACTTGGCTCCGTCTCATTAATGTGCCTTCGAAAGAATAGAAAAGCTTAAGCAAAACCATGGTTCCTAGCGGGATTTGTTGGGTCAAGGTAGAGAGGGAGGCTCAGACGGTTGGGGTGGTTGGTTTGGGGGGTTCCCAAAGAAGTACTCTTGATGAATTTTCTAGAAAGACACAGGACAATCACAAGAGCTTCTTAGGATTAGAAAATCAATAACTGCACTGGTGAGAAGAGTTGTGCCCAGGACATTTTTTTTCCCATCCCGACAAAGTTCTTCAAAGTATCCAGGACTGCCCTACAAGAATGTCCTTAGGAAGTCCTACATTCCCAATCTTGCCCCTTCTGACTTCTTTTTGTTCCCAAAACTCAAAGAACACGTCGAGGGAGCACGATTTGAGTCAACAGTGCGCCCAACCTGTCATTTTGACCGGTGTGAATCTAAGAGCACCCAATTCTTTCAGGGAGGATTAGAGAGGTGGAAACACTGGCTTCAGAAGTGTAGAGACAGAGATGGTGGTTTTACTGAAACATTGTAGCATCACATTTAGAAATCTTTATTCCATAAAGGCTTCTATAATTTTTCAGTAATACTTGACTTGTCCTTGTCTAAGTGGGTTGATTTTAGAAAACCAGAAACTGGGCCCGGTGAGGCAAAACTAAATATTTACAAGCATTTGAAAATGCTTGTACTCTTATTCACCTTCAACATCCACGAAAATAAGTGTGTCAAAAGATGAATCAAAAGGCTTGTGTGCATTCCTTAGGTGTGTGCATAGTCTTTAAGCATGTCAAAATTAGAACACCAAAGAGACATCTTTCCACACTCAAATACGTGAGCATTAACTAGATAAAGGCTGAGTAACCTCTCTTCCTTGATTTATTAAAATTACTTTCTTGCTTGTATGTGGATGAAACTGTAATCATATGACGCTTTGGGTTTTGATCAGGTTTTGGTTAACGGTGCCAACCTGTCAGTATAGGCTCCATTTTTCAGCAGGCTTCGAAAGTTATGCCTCTGAATTTGAGCCAGTCGTTCATGATACTTGTGTTTCCAAGCCCAAAGCGCATTTACCCAGATCAACAAGGTTCATTATAAATATTTGGAATTAGACAAACTGCAAATAACTCTAAGATGAAGACTAGAAAATTGGACCTGCTTTCTGGCTGTTTAAAGGTAATTGGAGGAGGGAGACTGAGGGCAAATCTATATGCGACCATCATGCAGGGGAATGTAACTCCCTTTCTTTCAAGTTTGATTTTCACAGTAATTTAATATTCATAATTGGTGAGCAAAGAAAAGGTCGTTTTTGTCATTCTTGTGGGTCCAAAGCCAAACAGATGTGGTTTTCAGTTCTCCTAAAGTGATTTTCCACATTAGTCATAAAAGGTGGTGCTTTAAAAGAGGATGCTTGCCTGCAGGGGAAAGGCGACTTTCCTACAGAAGGCACAAGGTGGCGCTCGAGGGTCCTGACAATTTCTTAAAGCCATCTGTCCAGGTGCTTTCTGCCTCTTCCTGAGCCCAACCACCCAAGTTCCAAGCCGCCTTCCTGGGACCCTGCCTAAAAGGGTTACGAAAGCATTCGTGCTTCGTTCTCGTGTACAAAACGAAGGCACTGCACCCAAAATCAAAGATCCCTTCCAGTCCTGAGCTCTATGATTTTGTGATATTCCAATCACACACAATTTACCTAAGTATATTCTATATAGTTTGTTTTGAAATTTGATTGTTTTGAACAATATACAAAGCCCATCATAGGTTTCGGCTGTTGCATTTATGGATTATTCTCATTAAGACAGACGTTTTACTTGTGCTAATCAGGAGAACTATATAAATGTTTTCTTTCAAAATTATTTGATATACGTATTTCTGTAGCAACTACAATCAGTACCGCCCCCCCTCAAGGTCCTCAAGCGATTGGTGAAATTCCTAATGAGATGACATGAGCAGTATTTTCATTACTGCCTCAAGATTCGAGAGTTAATATTTTAACACAGGATCCTGGAATTTTGCACTTGATTAATTTTAACTAGAAGAGCACACCATAATGATGATTCAAAAAATTAAATGTACTAATGCTGCACAGGTTACACAAATAGTCTCTCAGTGTATCCACTTTCACCATTTCTAACATAATCACATAACGCTTCCTGATGCGGGTTCAATCTTTAAATTTCTATGAAAATACTAAAGATCTGATTTGACTCAATCACTTCCAGCGGTTTTTGGCTCAGGGAGAAATGTTTTAAAGAATAAATACCACATCCAAAGATTCTGCTCCCAGAAGATCCGGCACACCAGGTGGAAACCCCGGGAGCCCAGCTGCAAGGCTTACCCCTGTGTGTGCTCTTTGGAAGTCAGCAGGACAAACCCACGCACAACCAAAAGGTGGACAGGTTTATGAAGATGAGGAGCCCAGGTGGCATAGAGGGTCTGTGTTGGACTACCAGCCTCAAGGCCAGCAGTTCTAAATCACCAGTCACAGGGCAAAGATGGGGCTTTGATACCAGAAAACGGAGCTACAGGTCTACCCTCCACAACAGACTTGCTAGGAATCAGATAGACCTGATGGCAGGGAGTTTGGGTTAGTTTCTGGAAGTTAGCACACTGGATACGCGTGGGGCTGCTATCCTCCAGGTATGCAGTTCAAAACCACCAGCCCAGCCTTGAAAGGAAGATGAGGCTTTCTAGTCCCCTAAAGAGTTACAGCCTCTGAAACCCCAGAGGCAGTTCTCCCCTGTCCCACAGGGTCCCTGTGAGTTGGAATCCTGGAGCTGGCCATTCCAGAAGGACTGATCCTGGAGATGAGAATGTGTTCTTTCTTCCCTACAGCACCTTTGATGATAAGGATTCTCTTCATTGTAGAGTCTGGTTGGGTAGAACTGCCCTTATGGGTTCTCAAGATTTCAGAAGAACAGTGGAAGGTTTCAAACTGCTGACTTTCATGTCCATCATCAACTCTCTAGTGATGGACTCGGTCTGACCTCTCAAAGCACAGAGAAGGAGAAAGATGGAGACGGCGGACGATTCCTGTGAGGATGTGCAGCCCGGGAGAGGTTCTAGAGAGGGTAGCTATGAGTCAGAACTTGACAGCAATGAGCTTGGGTTTGGTGTTCAAAGCGTGATCCCAGGCCAGCAACACTGGGATCCACTCAGAGTTTCCTGGAAGGTCAGGCGCTCTGACCAGCCCTACGGAGTTGATGTCTGCACTTAACAAAATCCCCAGGTAAGCAGTTCATGAGAACGACACAGCTTGTATTCATTCCCCTGCACTATCCCCTGGTCTGCTCAGTTGAGGAGTTACCTCCCAGGAAGTTTTGTTGCTCTATTCTAAACATTCTCCCTAGTCTGGAACAAGTAACTTCTATTCAACCTCTGCAAAGCAGGAGACTCCCTCAGACCCATTGACTGCAGCGCAAGGACAGTTGGAACCATTGGTTTTGCTGTTGTCATGCAGTTCCAAATCAAAATCAAGTTTGGGTCGGCAATCAGGTCCTCTCGTCAGCGGCGTGCATGTGCCTGGGTCTACGCAGCCGGTGCTGGGTGGACAACAGATGGACTTCTCAAAACAGCTGGATGTCCCTTACCCTGTGAGGGCTGTTGGGGGAACACAAAGCTGTAGTTCAGGCCCCTTCCCAGAGCACTGGTGGTGAGGTGGTTAAGTGTCTGACTGCTACATTTTAGAGATAGTCTAGAGAACAAAAACAGGTAGGGGATATGACAGGGCTTTTAAAAAACAATGGCCCACATCACATGAAAATTGGATTGGGAGAGGCTGGAACGCACACAGGAATTACATTTGGCTATCGAAATTTTAGAAGCTAGATTCCAGGTCAGTTGATTGCTATTTGTTATACACATTTAATTTTCGATATCGTTGTGAGGTCATTCAAACAGATGGTCGAATGGGTCCTTCGATCTAGCCCAGTGAGATCAGTGAACCAAAAACCAATACCAGTGAGTTGATTCTGACTCATACCGAGCCGACTGGGCAGAGCAGACTTGCACCTGAGGGTTTATGAGACTAGAACGCTTTCCCAGAGCAGAACGACTCCGTTTTCTCCCACAGAGGGTCTGGGGGGTTTAAACAAGTGACCTTGTGGTTGGCAGCCCGATTCTTAAGCCAGGGTCCCATGAGGGCTCTAAAAGTAATAAGACAATGTCGTCAGGAGCCCTGTCTAATAGAGTGTGTTGTGATGGTGGCGGTGGTTCCTATCGGCCTCCACCAGTCACAGAAGGCCATAGAGTGCTTCAAATGTGGCTCAATCATAGGTGAGGAATGGGAGGAGCCCTCTCATCAAACCAAGAACATTTCAAAGTCAGTTGGGCAGGTGCCGCTCCATAGAAATATGATATCATTTGATCTTCCTTTTGATCCGTTTTAAAACTGTTTCAGTTTTTTTTAATTGTTCTTGTACATCAAGCTCTTTTTTTGGGGGGGGCATCACTGCCCTCTGGTGGGAGTAGGAGGTCCAGCCTTCCTCCTGGAGAGCTGCTGCTGGATTTGAACCGCCAACCCAGTGGGCCACAGTCCTGCACTCTGCCACTATGCCACCAGGGCTCAGCCCTCAGTTTTGTTTTTTTTTAAGTGAAGGGGAAATACTTGTGGATTAAGCCCTCTGGTGTGTCCTCTCTGACCACTAGCCTTGCCAACACGCAGACGGCCTGGGGGCAGGTACGTTCGGGTTAAGACGCAGCACCTGATCATTTGAGCTCCCTCAGGATCCATTTAAATTTGCTCCAGCCTTGAAGGTTTTCTGTTGGTTTTTTTTAATCAGTCTTACTTCATTATTGTTGTTTTCTTTTTTATTTGAATGTTTTTTCTGTATATAAAATATTCCGTAGAGATAAATCGATAGCGACAGTTACTGGATTAATGTGTCTTTGGGGCTATGGCAGGAGAGGTTGGGGGGGGCGGGGGAAGAGTGATGAGTACCAGAATGAAGAAATGCTCTAAAACTGATTGTGGTGATGATTGTAGAACTCTTCGTAATGTGCTTGAATTACTGCCTGAGCCTAAGTGCCACCACCGCTTTCTATGTCCAAGGCTCATAAGCCTGATCAAAATCTGCCCTTGGCTAATGACTCTCATTCGCCAGATCAAAAGGTAGACAGATCTTTAAAAAGATAATAATAAAATAAGATGCTCCTCCAGTTAATTTCAGATAGCACAACAGCACAAAGACTTCCTACATGAAACCGACACTCTCTGAAAGGCCACCGGCTTCCTCACTTTTATAAACAGTCACAAAGAAAAAACCGCCACAATGGCCTGCAGTATTCTTGTTTATGAGGCCCAGTTTCTTGCGAGGCCAGGAAGAGGCTCTTGAAGACATATCCCTCCATACAGACTTCCAAGTGCGCCACCCAGTGGCTGTAGGCTTGGTTGGATTTCTGACTCCACGAAGGTTCTTCTGGTGGAGAAAGAATTGGGCAGCATCAGAATGCTAACCAGTGTCCCTTACTCCTAAGACAGCTGGGAGAACGATCAATGGATGGATAAGCTACCCTATCCTATCTGTTAGCACAACACATTTGTCACCATAATTTTAATCACTTTATTATTATTTTATCACTTTATTCTTATAAATCTTATAACAACAACCCATCCTTCAATTGTATGATGCACACTTGTACATATGTTGCCATCAACACTTCCAAAAGTGATGAGCCCTTGCTATCAGTTCCTCTTCCCCGCCCCCACTCTCACCCACTCTCCTACCTGTGTGTATCCTTGATCAATTCTATATTGTTGCTATTTCGTGTCTTATACTGTCCATTGTCTCTCTTCACCCACATTTCTGTTATTCATCCCCCTGTGGGGTGGGCTATATCTCCAAACTTCCCAATTATGTTTCATCATCAATTGGATCACACTTTGTTTCAGAACCTTAGAAGATAACAGTGATAGCTTTGGCTGGCTGTCAAATGCATTTACGATCCTGGAAGCTACCTCATATTCATTTTAGATGGTGTGGAATCAGTCTATAAATTTGGTGTCGAAATTTTTTATGAGACATTTAGTCAGCCTGAAACATGGGGTAGCATCTTTCCCTGAAGGTGTGAAAGCACACCAACATAAAAAATTAAACACAGATGTATATTTTGAGAGTCCATGAATCAACTTGGGCACATTTATGATGACACCAAACCTAAGTATTCTAAAAGCCACATTGCTCTCTGGTTGTTGCAGCTAGGGTTCTGGTAAACAATTGGAATGGAATTCTGACAGGGCATTTTTTACTTAAAATATAGGTGAATGAGCCTTGGTGGTGTAGTGGTAGTGAGTTGGGCTGTGAGCCATAAGGTTGACAGTTCAAAATCAACAGTGGCTCCAAGGAAGAAAGATGGGGTTTTCAACTCCTTTTTTTTTTTTTTTTTTGGCATCACTGCTCTCCAGTGGTGGGAGTAGGAGGCCCAGCCCCACTGCTGGAATTGAACCTCCGTCCCAGTGGGCCGCAGTCCCGCACACAACCACAACACCACTGGGGCTCAGCCCTCAACTCTAACAAACAGCTAAAATCTCAGAAATTAAATTGGGGCTGTCCTATAGGGACTCTGGGAGTCGTTATCAACCAACTGGCAGTGAGTTGAGTTCAGGTGGCACAAATGGTTTATGCTTGGCTACTTACTAACCAAAAGGTTGGTGTCTTGATTCCCTACTCCCCCCATCAGCACAGTGAAGAATGACCTGGAAATCTACTTCCCTAAGAGTCTCACTCATTGCCATTGAGTTGATTTCAAGGACAGTGCCCATTGCCATCGCCATCAAGTTGATTGTGACTCTGTAGAACAGAGCAGAACTTCCCCATCCAAAAGCTACCATCTCGTTGAGAGGTGACTGTCAGCATCTTTCTTCCTCCAAGTAGCTGGTGGGCTTGAACCTTTGACCTTTCAATTAGCAACCAAGTGCTTAACTATTGCGCTACCAGCGCTCCTCTCACAGAGGCTCATATTCAAGCTGACAGCCGCTGCACTGATGCTGAATCATGGCAACCCTACAGGATAGGGTAGTAGAACCGCCCCTATGAGTTTCTCAGACTGTAGCTCTTTTAGAAGCACAATGAATGCTGGTGGTTTCAAAGTGCTTACCTAGCAGTTAGCAAACCCAATATGTGAACCACTAGGCCACCAGAAGTTCCTAGAATTACAGCCTGGAAGACCCTATCATATATCATTCGTCTCTGAAACACATGAGGTGGCCATTCGTCGGAAACAACTCCATGGTTGTTGTTGTTTTCTAGTTATCACATTGGGTGTCCGATTAGTTGAAGTTTCCTCTTTGGAAATTCCCCTTAAGAAGTGAGGCAAGCAATATGAAATATAGCTGAGTTGTTTGTATATGTAAACGCTTAGAAGCAAACGTCTGAATAATTGAACCCAGTGGGCACCCTACAGCACCCATTGTCCTGTAAAGCGAGCAACCCACATCCCTGCTTTCCAGACTCAAGAAGGCCCCAGTCTTCTCCTTTGGCAGAGACTCCTCCTGTCACAAGGCTTCGCAAAATGCAGCTCCAGGGGACATGTTAAAGTGACAGAAACTGCAAATCTCCTGGGAAACCCAGCAAAGCAAGAGCAAGCACAAACTTCTGATAATAGCATGGACTTAATATCAGCCCAGTTGGTATGAGCTGACACTTTTATGGGCAGTTCTATCTCACAGAAAGACAAAGACTGAATTGACACAGGAAGTCCTAGAGGAGATGTAAGAGCCACATTTGTGTCCTTAGATTTGTACTGCATGGTAATGCAGAAGCATGTGCTGCTACTGCCTAAGGATTTACACATCTTCTCCACAGTGTTGTCCCCTGGGCCTGTTCTCACCACAGAGTGGGAACTGAGCAGATGTGCTTTGTGATACTGTGCTTCCACCCTGTTTGGGTTCAGTTGCTTATTGTCTGTAGGACTTCGGACAAACTCTGTATACTGTCTGTGTTAGGGTTCTCGAGAGAAACAAAACCAGGACAGTAATAATTTTATATAGATATAGATAGATAGATATCTAACATAAGAAATAAACAGTTGAGTAATCTATAAAGCAGTACAAATGGCTCGGTGCAATTCACTTGCGTGAGACAGCTACTACACTGTTCAAGTCTCGAGGGCTGCTGAGTCGTCCTCTGTAGAGCAATTCAGTCTATCTAGCCACAAGCAGCAAACAGCAAGGCAGATCGCCAATAGTCAGCCAGCTAACAGGGTCCGACAGTCCCCAGCTCAAGAGATGTGCTGGTGAAGCAGGGCTTGAAGGAACCTCAACTTATAGCAACACAGTCCATGGATTAGGTGACCCATAGGTAGTTTAGCTCGCGAATAGAGGCACAGAACAAGTAAGGCGACTGGTTGGCTGCACACTGGTCCAAAGATCCAAGAGTAAGAGAGAGAAAGGCGAGGATCACCAAGTCATTTATATCTCCGCCCTTCCATTCATCTCACATGTGTTTATGGGCCATGTTGGCACAGCAAACCTACCTATCACACTGTCCAAACATCTGTCCACTCATCTGTAAAATGGAGTTGCAGGGCTGGACAATGGGAATTCTATATGAAGTAGGACACAGTTCAGTGCCACTAAGCTACCAGGGTTCCTGCCCTGGTGGTGTGTCAAGATAGTGTTGGGCTGCTAAACTCAGGGTCAGCATTTCAAAAATTATCAGTGGGCTCCAAGGAAGAAAGAGGGGGCTTTCTACTTCTGTAAAAAGTTACAGTCCAGGAAACCCACAGGGGCCCTTCTATTCTGTCCTCGAAGGTCACTATAAGTCAGAATGGACTTGCTGGATGAGTATGGAGTTTTCTTGGGTTTGCCTCTGTGCAGCAAAGCAAATGCAAAGTTGATGTAGGGTCAGTCTGCACTGATGAAACACTGACCATCTCTTTTGAGCCAGACCCCGATGTCATCTTCCAGGATAGGACAGTGGTCAGGGCAAGCAATGTCTTCACTCGCACAGAGTCTACCTTCTAACTGAGAAGACAGATAGTATGTAGGTCAAACTACCCTAAGTTAGTAATCGGAAGGGCAAAGAGCAAAGCAAACACAATCTCGATCACGATGGCAGAGAGGGTCTCTTGGAGGAAGGGATACAGAAGCAAAGATCTGAATGAAAGTTAAGAGAGCAAGTCATCTAAGTATCCACAGGTAGAGTGTTCCTGAAAGAGGAAAGGGCAAGCCTGAAAGTCCAGTGGCCAGATGAACATAGTGGTGTGTCGGGAGCACCGAGAGAGAGCAGAAACAGCTTATGTTGAGGATGGAGAGGAAGGTGGGGCCAGGTCCCATGAGGCTTTCCCATTTAATGTTGCTTATTACAAAAGTGATATCAGATTCCATAAAGTAAGGCAACCACACAACCCCACATGCAGACTCTATTTTCAATTATTATTCTTGTTCCAAGTTGGGCTTGAGAAGATATGACCATATGTCTGAGAATTGGAAAGAGACTCATTGACAATCTGGGATATACACATGACACCACCTTACATGCTGAAAATGAAGACAATTCGGAACACTCACTGATGAAGGTCAGTGCTACAAACTTTAATATGGATTACACCTCAGCATGAAGAAAGCAAACATTTCATTCTTCTTGGATCTTTGATCGGTATCTATGGAAGCAATAGTCAAGAAATCAAATCACGTCTTGACATTATCTTGGGCAAATCAATGCAAAAGAAGTCTTCAAAAAAAAAAAAACCAAAGATGCCACTTGGATGACCAGACTGTACCTGGCACAATTATGGCCTCTTTTGATGCCTGTGAAAACTGGAAGATGAAAATGTCAGCCGGAGGAAGAATCAAACACTGAACATACCAGAGCATGGACCAGCAGAAGAAGGAACAGATCCATCTTAGAAAAAATACAACTCGAAGGCTCCCAAGAAGGAAGGGTGTTGAGAATTCAGCTCACGGACTGGGGACACATCATCAGGAAAAACCCATCACTAGACCAGGACATTGCGTTTGCTAAAGTAGAGAGAACCTCCACTGAGATGAACTAAAACAAGACCTCACTGAGATGGGCTGAGACAATGCCTGCAATCATCACGACGATGGCTCAGGAACGGGCAAGAGTCTGTTCTGCTGTGCACAAGGGCGTCATGAATGGGGGCCAATGGGATGGCAGCTAACAACTGCCACGCATGCGACAGGATGGACAATGGGCTATATTCAACTTGTGGGGTAGAGAGAGTTAGCAACAAGCAATGTCTTTATCTCTACTCCTTACAGTGCATGTATGTAATCCTTTAGCCTTCAAATTCAACAAGGTCAGCCTGTACATAGTATCCACTAAACAGCAAAAAAAAAAAAAAACACTCACTGCCATCGAGTTAATCATGACTCATGACACATGCTGTGTCTGTCATAGCCAAGGACTAGGCTAAATTTCCTGGGGACTAGAAGGAAGATTTAAACCACAGTTGAAAAATGGTTATCATTTTCATGGAATAACTTTATATATAATCATTTTGTGATTTATCCAATTTAGTTCAGTCAGGTGCAGAGCCAAGAGAAAATTGAAAGATGAATGAGATAGTTGGAATTTCCAAAGGAAGACTTTGCTCTTTCATAGTGTCCAGAAACTTCTATGTGATTTCCAGGGCAGGCCAAGGCTGTGACCAGGAGGATTCAAATGAGCACAAGAAGAACCAGGCTTCTCCATCACATACTCTCTCCCTACCATGGCGTCCGTGCCACCTCACAGTGGCCCTGTAGGGCAGAATATCACTGCCCCTATGAGACTGTAACTCTTGTATTTTATTTGTTTGTTTGTTTGTTGAGACTGTAACTCTTTCCAGAACTAGAAGACCTTCTTTTTCACCCAAAGAGCTGGCTGGTGGTTTTGAACTGCTGATTGTACAAGTAGCAGCCCAATGCATCACCACTGGGACACCGGGGTTCCTGGGCTTTTCTGTAGCAACAACAAGAGTGGGTTATGATTCGTTCATTCATCTTTTTAAAGTGCTGATTTCTTCCTTGTGATGATTCTCCCTCCTTGAGCTGGCTCTCCCCATTTTGCATTTTAAAAGACTGGACATCTGGAACATTGCCGTTTTTGTTGCAATGGGTTTGTGTAGTCTGTGTGTGTGTGTGCTCGTATTTGCCGAAGATGGCGACATGCCACCTTTTAATGCCAACACATGAGCCCGCTCTAATTGCCCTAGATATTTTTGTCAGAGGAAAGATCAAACCCTGCGGTTTTATCCCAATCCTGAGGCTTAGAGCAGGGCCTCCAGACGTGGGTTTTACAGTTGTAAGCGGTCCAGCAACTCTTTGCAATTGTGTAAGAGAAAACCTTTGCTTTCACCAGGTTATCTAAGCAGTCCACGCCTCCAAAGAAGGCACGAATCATCACCAGGCATTCTCTAGATCCTGAGAGGACCCTGGTTTCTTCCTAAGCTTCACATTTTAATCCGTTACCGCCCAAAGAAAATCATTGAGACTCATCACCCCACCTCGGACGATAGCAATTAACAAGGCTGGTAAAATCTAATGTACTGCGTTGGGAGAGGCGGATGTATGAAGACGCAGAAGTATAAGGAATTTTAAGAAATGAATAAATATGACAAGCCCACTTCTGTCTGCTATTTTATACCTACAAAAATGAACATTACTACAGGTGCTTAGAATGCGGTTGCACCTACGAATGTTAAAAAATAAGAGGAAACATAAGGAATGTACGATTGTGACTTCCACATGGTACAGCTTACCCAACTGCACTCCTCAGATAGAACTCTGATTACACGTGCCATTTTAACAACCAGTTCACCAAACTCAACAGCTTGGGTATGGATTTTAACTAATTTGTGACACCAGCTAAATTCCACCACTGCTTAACAGTGTGCAGGAGTAGAAAACCTTGTTTTCCACAGCAGTGCGGCTGGTGGCTTTGGATTGCTGGCCTTACCAATAACCTTACCTCAACTTGTCACCACCTGCCCACCTGGGCTTTTTAGAATGGGACACTAATACTATGGTTAATGAATGGAATAAGAGTGTTTCTCTTCATCTCGTCTCCAAGAATTCATATGCAAGAATCTCCAACATAGAGTATTAAATGAAAAATAAACACATTTTAATGTGTATAGTGCAGTACTAGTTATACTGTATGTTATTGGGGGAAAGTAACAAATGTTTTTACTTTGATATTCATGAAATATCTCTGGAAAGACATAAAAGTTACTGGGGTCAATCGGTTCTTAAGGCGATTAGAATCGACATCAGAAGAACTGGAGTGAAAAAGAGATTTGCTTTTTGTAACTTCCTAGCCTCTGTCTATAAAACTATTGGCTTTAAAAAAATTCAATAAAAGAAAAAGATGAAATATCTTCACACTGGCCTAAATTTAAGTGCGTGTGTGTGTGTGTAAAGTCTAACATATTCAATTGCTAAGTCTGCAGTTTTAGCTTAACTAAATTCATCTAGTTGCCTTTTTCCAAACTGTTGTCAAGACAACCGTCCCTTTCTCCACAACACGGAGAAAGAATTAGGTGTTAAGCTGGCATCTGGATAAGAATGGCGGCTTAATTCCAAGCATGGATGGGTGAGGAAGGTGGTGGTGTTATTGTTCTTATAGATTTGTGTAACACCTTGTAAATACTTCTTGCCAGAGAGAGGCTCAATAAACGTGGCTGACTCATCTGTCACAGGGAAGCAATATTAACTCACCGAAGTCATTTAATCAGAAAATCAATTTTCCTCCTGATGAGGGAAAATTGTTCTGCTTAAGTTGAGAAGAAATGTGGAGATACTCAGATTGTTCCAAGGGTTCATATAAGAAGCCGGGAGTTAAAATGGTGGGAACAAAAAACCAAAAGACGAAAATCAATTTGCTTTGCGTTATGTTGGCCCGTGTTGGGCACGCTTAGTCACATATGGAAGTCATGTTTACTATTTCAAGAGTACAGTATCATTTTACAGTGCGTAAGACTCTAAGTGCCTCAGTGTATTGCTTGGGGCGGGGATGGAGATCATTTGGCGCCATATCTGGCCTAATGTTTGCAGGGAGGTTACCAGACCCCTAGAATAATTGAGAACTCGCCTCCCTCCCTCCATTCTTTACTTCTTGTGGTCTTAAAACCATGATTGTATCAGATATTAATCTAGGACTCGACCATCAAATGGATTTTATTGAAGCAGCTGTAATTCCTCAGCCAGAAAACATGACAAATAGCCAGCGTGTCACTGAAGATGTATGATTGGTTTTGAAACCCATTATCTGGCAGGAAATACTGCCTCGCATGATTCACAGAGTGGACGCAGTTTTCCAGAGCCCAAGGTTTCTCCGTATCGATTTCAGGGAGCCTTGATTACACGCCCGGCGACCGGATGGACTCGGCCAGTCTCTCGCAGTTAAAATCAAACCCCATTTCAGGGAGCATTCGCATGGAATGGCTGTAGCCTCAAGTGCGAAGGCTCTCGGACTGACCTTGCACATGGGGAGGTGATGCCGACGCCGCCCCCCCCCCCCACACACACACCTCTGTGTAAGGAAAGTTCAAGAAAAGGGGTCAATTCATGAAATTGGCCAGGCCACGGGCTGCTGTGCTGCTTGGCGCTGCTGGTAAGTGATGTGGCACTGTGGGGTCTCTGGAGTGGCTCACCTCAGTTCTTGCTTCGCGCCGCTGAAAGGATTCATGCAGCAGAAGCCCATTTGTAAATCAAGTGCTTCTTATGAGAGAAAGGAAGGTGTCAGGTCTGTCAGTCTCAGAAAGGACGTGCTATCTGTGGTGAGTCTGTGGGACCACATGGCGGGAACACCAGAACAAGAGTACAAAGGCAGCTTGCGAAGCCAGGAGCAGGAACCAAGAGCAGGAAATCCCAAAAGCGTGAGTTCAGCCTCCAGGACCTCAGCCTCGCTTGTAGAGAACACTGAACAAGGAGAGAAAGAGAGAAAAGGGTCTTCCTTCATCCCTCCCTGCCCCCACTGCCCGGGGAGACGTGGTTGAAGGTACAGGCTGCTCTTATTGGCTGGATTTATGTGCACCTGTGTGATGTCATTATTGCTGGTACCTAAGGTGGACATCCTGGCCTAGGTGGCTTGGGTCTGAGCATGCTCAGTGCCTAATTAGTGTGTCTGATTTCTTTGCAACCCTTTTATTGGGGTATGGACAGCTAATTTCATTTAGGCTGGTATTCGGGAAGACGACCCTCCTTTGTCGGTAATCTTGTGGCCTGTCAGAACCATCTTAGAGAAATGGAGTATTGGAGTCTGGGGGGAACCTTAGCGAACCTCTGGTCTACAGTTCTCACTTAAAGAGGAAAACTGGGGCTCAGCACAGAGAAGTCACATGTTCAAAGTGACTGCAGGCCAGACACGCTGCCCCTCTGCCATGTCTGGCAGCTCTATCCACACACAGCACGGCAAAGACTTAGCTTAAGGGGCCATGGTGACAAGCAGGGTGACCTGGTGGTCCTGACTAGGTTCACCTGGAAAAATACTTTTCACTAGGTCAGGGTACTATATGACAGCTTCCATCCTAAACTCCGTGTTTGCAGAGGGCTGCGGAGGCCAAAAGTCCATTTGTCGCATCCCTTCGTGAATGAAGCTTCCATTGAATTCCTTCTGACCATTAACTAGGGATGCAAGGTTTTTGCCCTTAAAGCAGAGCACATTGGAGAGGGGTTGCCTTCTACTCTCACCCCAGGGAAGGGCAGTCTCCCTTAGGGGCTTCATGGAGTTTTGTGGGTCCTTAAATGGAAACACCACCCTGGGGGTGGTCACCTTAGGCATGCCATGACTGTCTTGGTCAGAAGGGCCTGGATCAATATTGTAAGCTCTTCTAATATGACTTGTTCCCATTTCTGTGCTCCCACATGTAACTGCTGTGTTGATGATTACGTGACCATCTTCTTTGTCCGCTCAAACCCTTATTAAAACTCAGTATCTAGGGAGGATGGAAAAAAATAGAAGTAAAACTCAGTGATTCAGTACACCTTCGGGTGCCATTATGACCTCGGGCTCACGGTCTTCCTCATCTGAATGATGCACCTTTGTCTTTGTTCTGTCTTAGCCTTAATGCATGTTCTCCTTAAATCATACTTGAGACCAGGCACTCTTTTGCACCCTAACAAACTCACAGCTATGGAGTTGATGCTGACTCAATTACAACCCCCTGTGGGTCTCTAAGACTTTATCTGTTTGTGGGAGTAGAAGTCCAGTCTTGCTCCTGCAGAGTTGATGGTGGTTTTGAACTGCCCAACAAGGAAGTCACACTTGTGGACCATCAGAGACTCCAGCGGTATTCAGCACTGAATGGTAGGAATCGAGGTCTTGCCATGCGGGGGGAGATGAGGAAGAATGTGGAGTCAAAGGGCAGTAGCAGAGAGGGCTCACAGCAGAGCGTTGAAGGGGTTCAGCACCCTACCTCTCCGGGACCACACTTTACCTGGTCACATGATTCCTCGACATACCCAGCTCAGGCTCCACGGTACATGCTGGTTCCCTGTGTTAGGTAGCTAGTTTATGGACTGGGCTTGTCCCTTCCATGCCTGCAAAGCCCTCCAGAGAGGAGGGTGGAAAGAAATCAGGAGACCACTGGACAACTATGAAGATCCCAACCTGAGCATGCTTGTACCCAAGCCAAGTGGAGGTACACCTGGCCGACCAAACTAGGGCCAGGCTCATGACATCACTCAGGTAGGCCTAACTTAGACAATGGGATCAGCCAATACCATCAACCATGCCTTTCCCTAGCCAGGGAGTAGGCTAGACTAAAGGCAGGAAGCATGCTCAAGAGGTCTCTTTTTACCCTGCTCCTGGTCAGAGGGGGACTCTCTCTACTTACCCTCCCCCACCCCAGCACCCGTTTATGCCATGCCACCCGCTCTCTGCCCTCAGTTCATGTGGATGGGTTCACAGTTCTACATGGCTGCAAGTGTCCCATTGTGAACTTCTGCTGTGCACTTCCGCATGGTTCAGCATGCTTCCCTGAAATAGCATGTCCTCTTTTGCCATGCCCACTTGGACTATGCGAAGCCAAGAACCAAGGTAGTACCCACTGGAGAAGCGTCACACATCGATCTGAGATGGAAAGGCAAATTCTCAGTGTACAGGTACATTGGAAGGAGGCATTGGAAGCCCCCATTGGAAGTGCTCATCTTTAGCTGCAGTGTCCTAGCTTCCTGCTTCTTTCTCCTTTAAATTTTCTGAATTGGAGAATTTAGACTCCAGTCTCTAGCATAGAACCTCACTTCACTGAGGTCTGCTTCATGTTGGACCTTGCTGGCTCAGCCTCCCCTCGGCTTAGTGCGCTCGGTAGTCAGCTGATCCTTGTCCCCCATTGCTCCTTGAGCTGCAGGCTGGCTGCTCACCCATCTTCTCCAGAGAAGCTTTCTGCTCCCGTCAAGAGTAAGCATCTCAGAAACCCACGGGGCCAGTTCTCCCCCTGTCCCAGAGGGTTGCATTGTGTCAGCCAGCATTGACTCCATACCATCTCCATAGAAACCGGAGAAAGAGCTTTCTACTCTCATAAAGAGTCCATCACAGGAACCCACAGGCACTTCTACCCTGTCCTATAGGGTGGCTAGGAACCGGCATAGACTCCACAGCAGTGAGGTTTTTCCCTCTCCATTTAAAGGGCTAATAGCACCTAATAGGTGCGGTATCTTATACTTCACATGCTCCCCACCCCACCCCCAAAAAGACCTTGTCACTTATCTTCCCCACTCACACCATCTTCTCTCCATCTCAAAGTATCACTGTCTGCTCTGTGCCTCAAACCAAGAAATATCTGGAGTTATCCCCTTTCCCTGACAACTCACTCCTTGTCCTTGACCCTGAGAGGCACGTGGACGTTGGAACACTCTTAACATCAGGGCAACAAAGAACACCGGACAGGACATCGGAAGTCCTCCTTGAGAGCCTCACATGTGACACCCCGTTACTCCAGAAACTTAGGAAAGCTTCTTTACCTTCCTGAGTTTCATTTTTCCCATAAAGAAAACTGGAGGTCGTCACTGTTTGACCTTTCCCAATCGCAAAGACTATCCTATACTAGTCCTCATCAAAGCCGGAGTGGGTCTCAGAGTGGGCGGAAATCTCAACTAGGTGCTCAGTGACAAGAAGAAGTCAGAGTTTGCTGGGGTATTGCCCAAAGATGCTTCCACAACAGGTGCTGGAGATTACCTGACAATAGTTTCATCCTGTTAGGTTTGTGGAATGAATTTCTAGTAGCACGTTTGCATTATCTGGGTCTTCCATTCCAACATCCCCAGGGATTGTGTTGGAACGGTAATAGCTGAGAGTGAAAACGTGCTCACATTTGTAACTTGGGAATGTCATCTGACTGTGCACAACTTTAGAAATGGGGGTCGCCTGGGGGAACAGCACTTCAAAGCCCGCTACATGTGTCTCATTCCCTGTGAAAGGGCAGGAAGCGTGCAGGAGGCCCCAGCTGCTGGGCCTCTGGTAGGTTGGAGGCTCTAACTCTCTGGGGAGCAGGCCTGCTCTTTCAGAGGAACATTCTGCAATGTCAACTATTTGCTGAATGGGGCACATTTGTCAGGAAAGCTCCGTCTGGCCTGATGATGTTCATACAAGCATGAGCCTTTTCAGCACAGATTGAAGTAGCAAATGAGCTATTTCTGAGGTTATGGGAAACAGAACCAGGAAGAGAGAGTCTGCAGAAAAGCTCTCCACACTAACAAATGAAGGAACTGGAAGACCAGGTTGCTGTGCAGGGAGAACTTTGAGTTGGTAGATTGGAGCTTGGTTCCAGTCTCATTCTCCTAGGGAAAGAGTCATTGCCCAGAATGCTTGAAGGTCAACTTCTTGAATGCCACTTGCTGGAAGGTTGTGTGCCATAGAGAGCAATCAGACCCCAGACCCCATTGTCTGTCTCACCCCAGTGAGGGACCTCTCCCTTCTGATAAGAATCATAGATTATTTCCCCAGGGAAGAGCTCAAAACACCTAAGTTCAAGTCAGCTCAGAGACAACCAAGGTAAGGCTGCCATGTTCAGGAACCTGCCCATCTTGTTATGTATGTCCTTAACGTTCACATGTATGCTTCTAGTACCTCCCCTTCCTAATGTATGCATACCCCTGGTTCATCCCCCTCTCTTGTCACATGTATATGCCTCTAATACAACCCCTTCCCTGTTAAATACGTGCTTACCTTGGCTTGCATGCCCAAGATTATATAGACTCATGAGAGAATACATTATGGGCTCATTCTGGTTCCAGCCTCCATCAGCAGGTGAGCCTTCTATGCCTTGTCTCTTTAATGTGCCCCTCATTTACACAACCATGCCTAGGACCCATCTGGATGTGGGGCTGGATCTTCCATGAGGTACTGCAAAGAATCTCAAAACGCTTTCCGTGTACCTGATTGGGATATCATTTTTGCCTAGTCATAACTTTTCAAATGAATTCGATTGCAGATAAAAGCTATATACCCCAAACCAAACCAATCCCTGTGCCACAGAGCCCATTCCACCTCACAGTGACCCTAAGTACAGTTTCCAAGGCTGGGAGCCTACATGGGACCTGACATCCCGACCCTGTTACCTTCCCTGAATGTCAAAGCAGTGGCCTCTGCTTCCGGAGGAACCCTGGTTGCACAGTGGTTAAAGCTGGGGCTACTAACCAAAAGATTGACAGTTCAAAATCAACCAGCCTCTCCCCGAGATAAAGATGGGACTTTCTATTCCAGGAAAAAAATTGCAGTCTTGGAAACCCACAGGGGTAGTTCCCGTGGGGTCACTGTGAGTCTGATTTGAGTCAATCATCGTGAGTTTGAGCCTCTGTAAGAGGAGACTGGTGGCACCTGGCAGCTAACTGAAGGGTCAGAGGCTCAAACCCAGGGGCTGCTCAGAGGAAAAACGTTGGCGCAGTCAGCTTCCAAACAGATGACAGTCTCAGAAACTCTATGAGGCGCTTTTCTCTGATATAGAGTCCAAATTGCTTGATGGCAGGGGGTGATGTCTTTTGTAAATCCTCCCCCGGGGGATCTAGAACTATGTCCGTGTTAAAAGCATACACACGCGGAGAGTATTACACGATCAAAATCGATCAAAGAAACCACACGCTTCAAGGAGAAAACCTGAGGTTTGAGAATACAATTGGGTAGTCTCAAAATAAGCGGACACTGGAGCTACCAGCAAGCAACGGGGATGGCGCTGTGGGCTAGCCCCCCTGAAGATGTCTCGTCATGGTGGACAGTGATGAAAACCCTATGAAGAGTCCCTGTGAGCCCGAAGGGGGTGTGGCCTGGGCTTGGGGTGATAGCTAAGGAGATGGATGCATAATAAAGGATTACGGTCAAATGCAGCAAAGGTAGATGGTTTCCTTATGTAGATGGAAATGATGGAATCAATCACCCTAAAAAAGACATCAGGTGCCAATTGTTCAGATATGCCCAACAGAACCTTAGTTAGGAATTAAGTCATGACAGGACTGTCCATAGAATTAGCCAGAGATAGAACATCCTTTAGAAAAAGGAGAGCTTGATACGTTGTTTCAACTGAATCTATGTGCCGAGGGGCTTCAGGGAGGAGCTCTGCTGGTGCTGTCTGATAAACGTTGGGTTGCTCACCCCAAGGATGGCGGTTCACACCGACCATCCACTCAGAGTGTGAAACATGAGGCTATCTGCTTCCCAAAGGATTGACAGCCCTAAAACCCTAAATACGGTTGCTATGAGTCAGAATCAACTGGATATCAGTGGGCAGGTTTTTAGGTCTCAGGTTTAATGTTGGGAAAGGGGCATTAAACCAATGCAATTTTGTCGCACACTTTCTGAAGCCGCCTCATATATTCATTGTGCATCTATATCATTGTGGCGGTCATGTACTTAATGTCAATTTCATGATTGGGAGTCTAGGGGTGGAGTCTAGCTTGTCAATCTGGAGACAGCCAATGAGTAGCCAATGAGGCCTCTGTGTGGGCATGGCTTTCTCCTGAGATGTCTGGGAAATCTCTCCAGGTATTTCCCAATTGGAGAAGAGAGACTTGACTCACTCTCTCTTAGAGTGACAAGATGAGATGACAGCATGCTGATCGATCCTGTTTCCTGGAGATTGGAGGCGTTTACAAAGAAGCCACAGGGACTTGCACTGACGGAACCAGACCTCTGGGGCCGGAGAAGCCACAGAGAGACCCCTGCCAGGATTGAAATGCTTCTACCCCAGCTGGATACACAAGATACACTGCACCCACTGGCCTGTGATTGTCCTGGTGTCATTGCACATGCTTTGTAAGTTGAAAGAAGACTTTATAGACTGGTATCAGACATATGGGTTAATGTCAGACTTATGACCTTGGACTGGACTGGGTTGGGATGCTTTCTCAATGTTCCATTCCTATTGTATATAAACCTTTCCCTTATATCCATATGTTTGTCTATGAATTTATTTCTCTAGTCTTCCCAGACTAACACAATCGTTCTAGTTGCTGCACCCAGGGGAGATAGAGGATACATACATCTCCTGAAGTGTGGTAAAGACAGACATAGAAAATAAAGTAGTAACAAATGTCAGTATCAATTAGCCACCAGACTAAGCAGCCCAACTGGAAGCCACAGGAACAGTCAGCCTGGGAGGGAGAGTGCATTCATCCCAGCAGCAAATCATCAGCAAATCATGTGATGGTAAAACCAGATGGAAATGTACCAGGTGAACAGAGAATAGGTGTCTTTCCAAGGGCGGGGATAAGGAAGTTTACAATGAGTCCGGGTCTGAAATAAGAACAGTGAATGACCAGGTTTGCCTAGGTTTGTGCAAATGCCAGCCTAATTGCAAAATATTCTGCTTCTATATTTTGCAGCTTTACCTCAGGCTGGTACAAGCAGCTTTTGGGAAAAGCGACAAGCTAAAGATAATGCAAAGTTCTGCATTTTTTAAAAGGACATCTGTGTGGGTTATGCCTATTAAAACGTGTCCCAGGTCGAAGCTTGGGGTTCACATTTGGCACTTGACAGGGTCCGGTGTGGTCCCTCAGTGCTGAGTCTGGGTTTGAACCCAATAAACCTCTTTAAGTTGTCCTCAGTCTTTTGTTTATTCAGCAACCTGCTTACAACAGAGAGGGAGGGAAGGATAGAAACTATTTTACTAATTTCTTTGGACAGTTTGTATGTGATAGTAACTGTTAAGAATTTTCTCCTTACCTGCTCACTCCCATGCCTTACCTTTCTCCTAAACTGACAACCCCTCTTTTCCTTTTCTCACCCCCACATTAGAGCAGTTTTCCCAAATCTGAGGAAAGCGAAAGAGATTGTTATTCCCCTGGAATAAATGGACTGAGTCTAGGTTTGGTTTGTAAACAACTTCTATTGTTCTTTCTGTAACAGCTTCTTTATCTGCAAGATGTTGATTGAAAATTACCCCAATGTTATATTGTTAGTAGCGCCTTTTTAATATGTAAATCTGACGAAACTGGTGGATATAGAAGAGTATGCAAGCTAATGTGTTCCTTGAACTTGTTCCTTTGGATGGGAAAAAAGTCAAGATTTGTACCAACATAAAATGGGAAACAGACAGGTATGCTGCTTATACATGAACAGGAAGTGGTTCAGCCTGAACCTAACCCAGGAGCCAAAGGGAAACAGAGCAGCAACCAAGTTCACCTCTGCCTTCCGAGGACAAATCTGCAGAGGGGGCTTTGTGCATTGCCTCCAAAACTCATAGGAAACTGTTTTCACCCTTGGCTCCTCGAGGTTCTTTGCTAAATCTCCTTCTGGTTGTCTTTTTGTTGTTGTTATTGTTTTGGGGTTTTTTTTTTTGGGGGGGTGGGCATTCCTGCCCTCTGGTTGTGGGAGTAGGAGGCCCAGCCTTGCTCCTGGAGAGTTGCTGCTGAATTTGAATGTCCAGCCCAGTGGGCTTCAGTCCCGCGCACAACCACTACGCCACCGGGGCTCAGCCTGTGGTTGACTTTTAAGAACTTTTAATATGTTGTATATATTCTGCTCCATTGGTGATTTGTCTTTTTATTTTGTTTATGATGTTTAGAAATTTTATGAATTGAACCTATGCAGTTTTTTTCTTTATTCACTAAATATTGTCTATGAGATGCTATGCTGGATGCCCTGGACTCCAAAATGAATGAGTCAGGGTCTTCTTATCACCCCCCTACCCTGACAACTCACAGGTTAAATCTGAACCTTTTTTAAAAATGTGGGGCCAGTTTTGTAAAGTCAGTTTTGACTCGTGGGAATTCCGTGTGTCCGAGTAGAAGTGTATTCCAAAGGGTTTTCAAGGGATGGATTTTCAGGCATAGATCTCCAGGCCTTTCTTCCCCAGCACCTCTGAGTGCACTCAACAGAGCTCCAGCCCTCCAGCACTTGAACCATGGGCACCACCCAAGGACTACTTGAACTACTCTGTTTCCCCGAAAATAAGACCTAGTCATAAAATAAGCCAAAGCAGGATTTCTAAGCATTTGCACAATATAAACCCTACCCAGAAAATAGGACCTAGTGATGGGCGTGGCTGTGCAGCATAGTTACACAACCCTTGTACTTTGTTGCAAAGCAGGGATGAAGACAGGCAGTCCTTCTCATCTGCCCTCTCGTGACCTATCTGCAGACTCTCGATACTGCAATAAACAAGCCATTCAAAGACCATTTGCTCATGGAAATTAACGACTACATTGAATGACAAGAAATCAGCATGGAAACTGTGAAACCTAGCCTGTAAATGGTCATAATTTGGGTGAAGAATTCATGGGATAAAATCACTGACAGTGTTGTTACCAATGCATTCTGAACAGGTTACATGGATAAGAGCCACTCATTTTAGGAGAGTTCTGTTGCTCGACATGAGAGAGTGGGGCCAATGATTCTAAAGGAAATAGAGTCGCAAGAAATTCAGGATGAAATCTGGGGTTTGGAGAGTTATGATGATATTCCAGAAGAAGACGCCTTCAACTATATTTGAATAAATGTAGACTGTTGTGCCATACTTTAAAAAAAAAAAAAAACCACCTCCCCTGAAAATAAGCTCTAAGGTGTCTTCTTGAGGAAAACTAAGTAAAAGGCCCTGTCATATTTGGAGAAGCACGGTATGTAACTAAAACTAGACCCACAGCCATCAATCCATGGCTGTTCATAACAACCTCATGTAGGGTTTTCAAGGCTCTGTCCGGTGACGTAGCAGTGACACATTGGACTGCTAACCGTAAGGTCAGCAGATTAAAACCACAAGCTGCTCTTCGGGAGAAAGGTAAGGTTTTCCTACTCCCACAAAGAGTTGCAGTCTTGGAAGTCCATAGGAGAAGTTTCTACTCTTTCCTCGGGGGGAGGGGCATGACCACAGGATAAAAATGAGGCTTTCTATTCCCTAAAGAGTTAGCCTCAGATTCCCAGGAGCAGTTGTAGGAGCGCAGAGTCAGAGTCGACTCAATGACACTGAGTATAAGGTTGCTCTGCATTGGAATGGCAGTGACATAATTTGTTTTTGTCTTAGTCCTTTGGGGGGGGGGTTTCCACTTTACAGTCATGAGCCCACATCTGGGACTGTCAGGCTTTCAATGAAAAAAAAGAGCCCGATTGCCTTGTGAGAGGAGGCTGACTCCCCTGCTCTTATGTCAAGATGGCCATCAAGACATCACATGAGCAGCCTCCACCAACCAGCTTCAGAATCCCACAGGAAAAGAGACACAGCTTACACATTTCAGAGAAAGCTTGTGGAAACCAAGGGATGATCTGATCGAGGGCTGACCCTGGCAGGACCCTGTGACTCAGACAGAAGTGAAGCTTCCAAATCCGGGCTTGAGCTCAGCTGTTCAGAGGGGATTTGTCTCCTGGTTATGCTTGGTCTCCTCTGCGTTTTGAGCAGGTGGCTTGGGGAAAGAGAAAGTGCTTCTGTTGTTTGAGCTGCTGAGCAGAGGAAGTATTTCTTTGGAACCTGAGGTACTCGGGAAGGGTTTCTGGTATGGTCATTTGGTAGAGTGAGCCGGAAGAGGTATATGGAGATGAAAATGAGAGGGCAAACAACAGGAAGCTTCCAATGGGGAGAGGAGAACTCTCTCACCAAAGTATTATAATTCCCGAATCACTCAAAAACCAGCACTTCCTAAAATGGCACTTCACTTCTGTGTGAAGAAAAGGAAAGTAGGTAAGGTCAACATGAGATGGCTACTGGGGCCATGGGTCTCAGATGTATTCTAATACTTCCTTTAGCAACCTTGACCGGGGTGTGAGCTATGGGCCCACATAGCCTCTTCCCTGGGTTGAATGGTGGTTGGATTTAAGTAGACAAAGACTAGAGCGAGTCTTAAAGTATGCAGAAAGATGTCACAATGGCATGAAAGGCATGTAGGAATCTGGGCCTGTTCTCACCCAAACTGCTACTGATTTTAGTGGGAAAACGCATTAAATGTCTTTCAACTCGGCCAAAATCTAGTGAGACCTGCTCCGTGTAATGCACTGCTCGGGTTGTGCACGGCTCAACTCCGGACAGCCTCTGAGCGTGCCCGACCAAATCCACATGGGCCTTGCAGCGGTGGTGGGAACTAGAAACAAAAGCAGAGACGACGATGACAAGGGGAGTACATTCCAATAATGTACGCTCTAATGGGGAGATAGGCTGGAAAATGCATATAGTACATAGATCTATTTAGAAACAGCCCTGTTCATTTCTTGTGAGCCAAGAAAATGAGAACCAGATACTTAAGCGCTGAGCTGCGATGCACGTGGTCTGCATTTCGAAACCACCGGTAGTTCTGGGGAGAAAGAGTGGGCTTCCTGCTTGGGTAAACGGTCTCGGAAACCCACCAGGAGTCAGCACTGACATGACAGCCGTCGGTGAGATCATGTACATAAAACATATCTGGGATCGGTGGGCCATTTTAGAATGATTTTATTTGGAGGTTTCAAAATCCCATTACTTTTTAGCTGTCTGCTTAAAAGTTATGGCCTTGACCGCTCGGATTATTTTTTAGTTTCCTTATGTATAGTCTTGTTTGATTTTTAGACAGGGAAAACATAGTTAAGCAGAACAATGAGGCGACAGAATCCTTGGCTATAGAAACTGTCATGAGACCTTAAATACTACATATTTTTAAAAGAGGAAAAGCTCATTTAGCCTTCATCTTTCTTTTTCTAATTCAGTTTTATGATCATCAACAGTGTTCGAACAATAGGCATACATATTTTGAAGCAATGGATTTTATGATTTGGAGGGCTATGAGTTCATTGCAATTATAAACTAATTTTTATTTTTAGAAATACTATGTACCCCTATCTTGCCATAGGGGTGGGGGTTTGACTCAAAATGAATCATAGGCCTAAACATAAGAGGTAAAACTATAAAGCTCATAGAAACTTTTGTAGTTTCCAAGATTTCAAGACCTTGGGATGAGCAATAGTTTCTTAGATAAGATCCCAACAGAATAAATGACCAAAGAACAAAACAGATAAATTGGGCTCCATCAAGACTCACGTCATTTGTGCTTCAAAGAACAGCATTAAGTAAGTTAAAAAACAACCCCAAAAGTGGAAGAAATGTTTGCAAATAATGTGTCTGAATTGCATCCAGGCACATTAAAAAGTCTAACAACAGCAACAAAAAAGCCTTACAAATCAACAACAAAAAGACAATTCACATTTTTCAAAAACAGGATAAAAGCTTTAAATTGATGCTTCTCCCAGAAGCACACAGAGAGATGCTTAGCATCATTAGGCAGGAGGAAAATGCAAATGAAACTTCCATGAGGAATTGGCCAATCAGAGACAACTGACTTTCCACGGGATCTCAAAATCAATCAAGTGGGGCATAAAGTATAAATAGAGCTGACCAAACAGCTTATTTGTTTGGAGAAAAATGATTGGACCCATACCTGACACGATATACAAAAACTAACTCAAAATAGAAGCTAAATGTTAACCTTCAAACCATACAAATTCTATGGGAAAAACAATGGAACCTAGTTGTTTTTAAAATTATGACAACAAACTTAACAAAAATACATGGATAGAAGACAATTAGACAAATGAGTCTACTTGAAAATTGAAACGTCATGTTCACCAGAGAGGCTTTATTAAAAGAGTAAATAGACAACCTGCAGACTTGAGGGGAAAACTTGATTTACATTTCAGTAGCATCAGGGCCCTTCAAGGTAGGAGAGCAGTCATCTAAGACACAACTGCAGGCTCCACTGGGCAGGAACCAAATAATAAGTAGGTAACCAAGAGCTCAGAAGAAGAAAACCAACATAAGCCACCAACGTCAGCTACTCTGAGACCAGAACTGGATGATTCCAAGCTACTACCACCACTGACCGTTCTGACCGGAGTCACAACGGATGGTCCCAGGTCTCTCATTCACTGCCACAAGTCCACTCTAATTCCTATAGGACAGGGTAGAACTAAGACTGTAGCTCCTTTATTGTTGTTGTTTGATATTTCATTCTACTTTTTTTTTGGGGGGGGGGGCATCACTGCTCTCCGGTGATGAGAGTAGGAGGCCCATCCCCACTGCTGGAATTGAACCTCCGACCCAGTGGGCCGCAGTCCCGCGCACAACCACTACGCCACCGGGGCTCAGCCTCATTCTACTTTTTTCAATAGTTTTATCAGCATATAATTCACACATCATACAGTTTGATACTTCAGTACATCAAGAAGAGTTGTAAATCACCACCACAATCCGTTGTAGAACATTTTCTTCATTCTTATACTCGTTATTAGTTCCCCATTTCCCAACACCACCACTAACCTCCTCTGTTACACCCACTACAGAAACCAAACTCACTGCCGTCTGGTCCATGCCAACTCGGTGACCCCCTGTGGGTTTCTGAGACCGTGACTCTTGACGGGAAGAGAAAACCCCATTTTTCTTCTGCTGAGTAGCCGGTGGTTTTAAACCGCCAACCCTGTGGATCACAGCCAAAGGGTAACCACTGCACCATGAACAAGGCTCCCTATAAGGAACTGTGAATCCAGTTACTCTATCTGTATAGTTACATCTCCTGGGTTCCACATACTGAGAAACAAACAAAAAAAAATGAACAAGAATGAAGAAGTAAAGCAGATAACAGACTAATTGAAAGGCAGGTAGATAATTTTATAACTTATCAAGTGACATGGGGGAAAGAGGGTGGAAAATGAGAATCTGATACCAAGGGCTCAAGTAGAAAGAAAATGTTTTGAAAAACATAATGATAATATATGTACAGATGTGCTTGACACAATGGATATGTGTATGGATCCTGATAAAGAGCGGTAAGAACACCCAATGGAATCATGTTTTTTTAAGAAAAGAAGGAAAAGCAGGTAGAAAATATTTAAAAACTAGAACAAATTTAAATGGATCACAAAGGGGCTCAAAAGAAAAGGTGCTAAATTTTAACCTGACTGCATTTGTAACAACCCACTTTCCAATGCATTCTGCATGATAACAACGCTATTCATATCCCTGGTCCACAGTCAGAAGATGCACCAGGGTTTTAATCCATGTGTTTTTTCCCGTCACTTAAAAAAAAAAAACTGAAACAGCTTCCAAATGGGTAAAAGGGGTGATCAAAGGATAAGGCATTCATTTTGATTTCACTGTATCTGCCATGATTGATTTTACAATGCTCTCTGCCTGACAGCAAGGCTATTCATGTCCCTTAGCTATGATCTAAGCGGATTCTTCAGAGGCTTCACCCATGTGTGAAGCCTGAAAATGGACTTTGGGCTTCCACTGTTATCCATACAGTATTGTGCAAACCAGGTGTTCACACTGTAAGCTCTGATAACCTTTGCCTCCTTTAGATTTGGACTAAATTACTTATTACTTGGATCACACAAGCTGGTGTGCTTCTTCCCTGTGGACTTAATTGACCCCTCACTTAGATGACTGCTTGTTTAAAAATTAGCCTCGACGACCCCAGATGCTATTCTTTATGATTGCTGGGCACCGTCTCACTTCTTCTTGATACTTTGCTGTGGTACCCATATCGTCAGTGATCTGTTAATGAGGTCAAGCATCAAGCAGGACCATGGCCTATGAGTCCATTGTTCTTAGATTGGGGTGAGAAGTGCAAGCCCCCAAACCACTCAGGCATCTATGGTTTATATATGTCTCTGGTTCAGCTCAGAGATCTCACTGTCATCTTATGTGAGAGAACATTATCAGTCATTCTTCTGGGTCATCACTTCCACCGCCATCAATTCAATACTGAATCAAAACAACCCTCTAGGGAAGGGTAGTACTGCCTTTCTGAGTAAGACAGTAGCTCTTTGTGGTCTCATCTCTCTCCTGAGGTCCCAGATAGTCGGGGGAAAGGTAGAGCTGGACACAAATCCCATTAAATGGGCTGGTGAGGGAAGACAAACAACAGAGTACTCTCTGAGACTGACACCCTTCAGCAGTCTTCAAACCTAGAAATGAGCCTAACTCCTGAAATCAGTCGCTCATGAAGTGGCAGAGCGGCACACAGAATAAAGGATGTGATGCCTAAGATGAGTGCCCTCCTGTAAAATCATCGCTGTGAGAGCACGAGTTCAACAGTGACTCAAAAGCAAAGATGAGACCATGACTGGGCAGGGAAACTAGAGTACCAGAAATGGAATAAGCCAAAGAGAACCTTGATGCCTTGTGACAGATGGTACAAATGTCGCGAACAGTTTAGGTGGAAACTGTCAGATGGGGACAGATCTTAACCCAGAGTTTGATATTTTGACCCAACATTTCTACTCCTAAGAAATTAAATATACACATGTATTTATTTTTTCACACAAAAGTTCCTATCCGCAGGATTCATGTGAGCCGAATAGTGAAAACAAGCTAAGTGTACATCAGCTGATGAATGCATACATAAACAGCAGGATATTCATATCATTTTTATACTCTGGGCTTTACAGACAAGATGTTCTCTGTCACCAATGCCCAATTCTTCCTTTGGGGCACAAAGGCAGCTGTAAACCCAATCTATGGGGCCCAGTGTTCCAATGCAGGGTGACCTCACGAGTTGCAGAGAAGAACTTCTCCATAGAGTTTTCTTAGGTGACATCTCTAAGAAGACCATCTGCAGCCTTTCTTTCATTGTGCCATGCAGTGGGTTCAAGCCATCAACCTTTATGCTAGCCATTGAGCACAAACATGCCACCCAGGAACTCTAAGACAGCCATGGAAAGTACCAAGTCAATGACAGTGGCTGTCTCAATAAAAGGAAATTTATGGGCACTGAAAATTTAATTTCATATTATTTTTCTCCAATGTGTTTCCCAACCATTTAAATATATAAAGCCAATCTTAGTTTGTAGCTCCAACAAAAACAAGCTGCCCATAGTGTGCTAATCCCTAGCATATACTATCTGAAATACCTTACTCTATCACATAGATAATGCAAAATCTACATTTATAATTTCTTTCTATGAAAAATTAGAATACCAGAATGAGGCTGTTATGGATTGAACCATGTCTCCTCAAAGTTATATGTATAAATGCTGACCTGTAGACCTCTGGATAGTAACCCATTGAGGAACAAAAGTGGTCTATGTTCTGTAAATGGGGTTCTATCAGGGCAATTACAACCATTGCCATCAAATCAATTTTGACGCAGAGTAACCCTGTGACCAAGAGTTGCTCTTAAGGGTGTCTAAGGCTGTAAATCTTTATGAGAATGGAAAGTCTCACCTTTCTCCCATGGAGTTGCTGGTGGATTCTGACCACTGACCTTGCAGTGAGCAGCCCAACATGTAACCATTCCAGCGCTAGGGCTCCTAGGGCTTCCTGGGCTGTGTTTTAAACCAGTAGCCTTTGAGATTTAAGGACAAATGAATCGTAGAAGCAAGCAAGCACCGATGAGGGAAGAGCAACAACATGCAAATCCCCAGGGAACTGGATGCAGAAGCTGAAAAGACCCAGGTCTAGCCTTGGTGTCCTGAATTTGAACTTGCAGGTTCCCAGACAGTAAGGAAATAAATGTCTGTTGGTTCAAACCACTCTCTTGTGCCATGTTTGGTAGAGCAGCACTGGACCAGGAAGAATTAAGCCAACATTTTAACTATTTCAAATAAAAGAATATTAACCTATCTCCAGTTGATGGAGTTCTAGATGATTTTTCTTTTCTTTCTGTTTTAGCTTTTACCAAACTTTCTATCATAAACATGTCCTTCTAAGCAAAAAATAAATAAATAAATTAAAAGTTAATAAAATGGTTCTTTTAACAGAATAATCTCCCTGTCCCTGAGAAAAGAGACAGGAAGTGACAAGACGGGGATCCGGATCCTGCCCGTCTCTCTTGAATGTCTTTGGGAGACCAAATAACTTCTAAAGTGTTCCTTCCTGTTCTGTGATTCTGCCTGCGTTCTCACACACTCAAGGCCTGTAGCACGATTCCCTTCAAACTGGGAAGCAATCCCTCTTACATCACTCAGACTGTAAGAAATTAGTCCTGAAAGGCTAGCAATGCCACCTGGACAGGGAACCAGGCAGGCTGCTAAGCGCAGACCTGCCCCCCAATGGTAAAACAAAATGAGAAACAGCCTGAGCAAGGCCACAAGGGGGCAGAGAGCCCACAACCCCAAGAAGTTTCTGCCCCAGGTAGAGCACAGGCATGTAAATAGTCCCCATTGAGAAAGCAAGTTAAGAATAAGATGACTTCATACTATTTATATCATTGAATGTGCCCTTTTTCCCTTTTTTTTTTAATGTGCCTTTTCCTTGGAACATAGAAAACTGGGATCTTTAAAAAAAAATGGTTTAGGAAAATTATTAAAAGTCCTGGAAATTTTACACCATTTTCTTTCCAAGCAGAGAGATTTATTCTAGCCCACAAGCAACCACTGCTTTAAAAGAAGAAAAAAAAAATCCTTTCATTTCTAACAGAACTCAATCAATTCAACTTTATACTGTCACACACACACAGCCTCCAAAAGCCTGAATCTTTTCTATTGCTACTTCCCCTACCTAAAATGTTCTTCCAAATTACCTGTAGGTCCACGAAGGAAGCCTTCCCTGGCTACCTGCTCTAGAATTTTAAATCCCTAACCCAACATATTCTACTTCAAAATGCCTTTTTCTCTCCCAATATTCTTTCTTCTTAAAATCTGGCACTTTGTCACATATTGCATATTTGACTAATTTGTCTCCCTGAGATTGGGACATTTTTATTATTTTGTTTACTTCCAAATACCAACACTTTAGAAAAAGCCTAGCAGAGAATGTGCGCACAATAAATATGTGTTGAACGGATAATTGATTAAATGAACTAGTAACTCAAAACCAAAGCTCAACAAACAGAAAATAATTCAAAGCATAATATAAATGGGCAAAAGGGGCCAAGGTTTAATCTGTTGAAACCACACAAGTTATACTAATAAAGCATCCTATTACTATTCAAAGGAGCCCTGGGGGCTGTAGTTAAAGAGCTTGGCGCCTAAAAAAAAAGGTCAGCAGTTCTAGCCCACTAGCCATTCTGCCAGCAAAGACGTGGCTTTCGTGAAATTTACAGTCTGGGGAATCCTGTGAGCTCCTACCATGTTGCTACGAGTCCGAGTCAAGTCATGGGCAGTGGGCAACAGTAACATTCATTCAACATGTATTAAGTGCAAATGCTATGCGCTTTTTATGTTATTTAATGATCAGGAACTTAACCAAAATAGCCAGCCAGACTCACTCCTTTGCAGAGCAGAAACTTAGGAGTTGTGATAGGTGGGTTTATTGTGTCAACCTGGTCAATAGGAACATCTGGGATTAATAAGGTCACAATTTGATTGGAGAGCAAAGAGGAAAATTGCTTGGCAAGCCCCGCCTTGTCTCTCTGTGGTGATCAGATAAGCTTATGATTGCCTTAGCTAGTTCTCAGCCTTACTTATGAGCTGCACTTCTCCTAAGACACCCAACCCATGGATTTTGTCACCAGAGTTTGCGGTTCCTTCAAAACCTGTTTTGCCACGTTACTGGTGTATATATCACTTGAGCTTGGGACAGTCTGATCCTGTTCTCTGGCTGACTGTTGGTGACTCACCCTGCTGTTTGCTGCCTGTGGCCAGAATGTCTGCATTGCTCTACAGAAGACACAGCTGTCTGTTCTTTTGCCCTTGAACTGTTTCATGAAAGTAAATTGAATTGAGCCCTCTGTACTGCTGTGTGGACTAATTAGTTTTTATATTCCTTTGTGTTATATTCTTACTTATGTATGTATGTATGTATGTACGTATGTATGTAAAACCATAAGTGCCCTGGTTTCTTTTCTCTAGAGAGCACTGTCTCACACAGAAGTGAATTACAATATTATTTCCTTTTTCTCAGTGCACTCACCTAGCAGTCCTAAAATTTGGCTTGCCAGTCCCTGGCTGCCTTATAATGGCCCTGAAGGCAGGACCAGCTATGTAAACTTCTTATATTAATAAATGTGGTTTCTTAGATTAATAAATGTGGTTCTTCAGAAATATGAGCACTCAGCCACAGATCACAAGATCAAAACACTCCTTTAAAAATATATATATATTTGGGCTGAGCCCCGGTGGCGTAGTGGTTGTGCACGGGACTGCGGCCCACTGGGACGGAGGTTCAATTCCAGCAGTTGGGCTGGGCCTCCTACTCCCACCACCGGAGAGCAGTGATGCCCAAAAATATATATATATATATATATATATATATATATATATATATATGTGTGTGTGTGTGTGTGTGTGTGTATATGTATATATATAGAGAGAGAGAGTTAGGGGTTTACATATCAAACCACAATTTTTGCATTCAACAACCTAATTTATCAAAACTCCCCTATTGCCTACCCACATCCTCTCCCTATCTATCTCACTCTTGTAGAATATTGCCTTTCCTTTCACCCACGCAAACTCATATCTACTCTCTAGCTAGAGTCTAGCCCTTTACTCCCTTTCCCTTCCTCCCTCTACCATCCCTAGTAATCATAGAAGTCTTGTTTCTTTTGGTATAAAAACCTTTCATGACTCCTGCCCGTCCCCCACCCCCAACAGTGACCTCTTACAGTATTGGTCCTTTTGTGATTGGCTAACTTCACTCAGCATAATGTTTTCTAAATCCATTGATGTCATGAGGTATTTCACTGATTCATCAATTTTCAGTAGTGTGTAGTATTCCATTGTGGACTCAAAAAAGTTATTTATCCATTCTCTTATGGGTGTCTCTATCTTCTTGGTATTTTGAATAGTGCTACAAGAGACATCAGTGTGCATGTACCTGTCCATGTTTTGTTTTGTTATTTCTGTAAGATATATGAGGGGGTATTCATAACAGCAACAACAACAAAAAACCCAGAATTGCCCCAAAACTATGTATTTAAATTTTTTGTGTAAAATAGCCCTATGATCTTCAGAGTATTCTCCATTGCACTGAATGCATTTGTCAAATCTGCAATTCCATTCTTAAAAACATTTTGCAAATTCATCTGTTTGAATGACTGACAGCACCTTCATCTTTTTTCTTCAGCTCTTCTATGTCTTCATTGAATCATTGAATCATTGTTCACATCCATCCTCATTCATGGGGAAAAAAGAAGTCACATGGAGTGGGGTCAAGTGAGTAAGGGGTGTGGGGCAAAAGAGATATGCTGTTTTTTTGTCTAAAACTGGTGCCCTGAAATGGCTGTGTGAGCAGGTGCGTTGTTGTGGTGGCAAAACCAGTCCTACATCTGCCACAAATCAGGCCTTTTTTTGACAAACATTGTTAGGTTATCTTTTCAGCACCTCCAAAGGGAATGCTGGATTAACAGTCTGACTTGGTGGAACAAACTCCAAATACATTACAAGTTGACATTTTTGTCCACTTGGGAAGTTGACGGATGTCCAGAACAAGGTTTATCATTAATTGAGTGGATGTCCAGAAAAATTGTTTATCATCAATTGACATTGACCTTTGTTGAAATGAGAAAAACACTTGTACACTTGAATTTTTACCATAGCACTGTCCTCGTAAGCTGTATTCAACATTGCAACAGTTTGTGAGGCATTTTTCTCAAGGAGGAAATAAAATCTCACATCCACATGTTGTTCTCTAAATAATCAATCATCGCCAAAAAAAAAAATGAGGTTCGAGTGAAACTGTGACCAGAGAGAACCTTCCCAGGTGACGCCACTGGGTGCACTAACTCAGAGTGAGTTGCTAGATGCTCCCTAGTGGGAAAAATGTGTACTACAAAAGTTCCACTCAGTCCAACACAAATTTCAGGATGGGGGGGGGGGGGCTAACTCCCTCATATATACCAATGAGCACTATTGCTGGATCAGATGGTGTCTCATATAATACCCATAGCAGAACACAAAATAGATGGCTGAAAGCTCCTAAAAATAAGGCACTTATGTACATTAAAATATTTCACCAAAAAGTCAAAAAGAACCCACAGACTGGATGAAAAATTGGCAATGAGATACCAGACAAGGGACTAATAATCTCTAAATTTCACAGACAGCATCAAAACTCCAACAAGAAAAAGTTGGATAACTCAATTAGAAAATGGGCAGAGGAAATGAACAGATTATTAAAGAAGATTTTCAGGCCTAATGAAAATACAAAGAAATGCTTGAGACCACTAGTCATCAGAGTGATGCAAATCAAACAATGACAAGAAACCCCATCAGCTAGAATATAGCAATTCAAAAAAGGACAAAACAACAAAATCCAGAAAAGTACAACCACGGTGGAAAGCAGTATGGTGCTCCCTCCAACAATTGGGAAAAGAGACACCGTCTGATCCAGCAATAGTGCTCATTGGTATATATGAGGGAGTACGCCCCCCCCATCCTTATTTTTTGTTGATAATCTTTTTATAGTTATAGAGTTTGCATTTAGGTCTCTAATCCATCTTGAGCTCATTTTTGTGCATGGAGGAAGGTATGGGTTCTACTTCATTCTACAAATGGAAATCCACTTTTTCCAGCACTATTTGTTGAAGAGACTATCTCTTTCCCATTTAGTGTGTTTCACCCTTTCATCAAAAATTAGTTATCTGTAGGTGGATGGATTTATTTCTGAGTTCTCTATTCTGTTTGGGCAAAACATTCTTGACCTCACTTCTACCTCCAGCTATAGATCCCTTGCCTTTGTTAAAAAAAAAAAAAACTCCTTAAAAGTTTTTTATACTCTTTGTGTGTCTAATTTGTCTCACCCATTCTCTCCTAAACCAGTTCCAATCAGGTTTTCATCCCCACCAGCCTCTTGAAACTAATCTTTATCAAGTACCAAATGTTCTCCATATTACTAATCCCATCCATTCTCTGTTCATATTCACTTGACCTATTCTTAGCCTTTGACATTCCTTAAGACAGTCCCTTCCTTTGGATTCTAGGATGCCCTAGTTGACTGCTTGTTCTCCTACTTTGCTGTATATTCTAGTTCCTGGTGCCCACATTTTCTTAACTTAAAATTGTTAGCAAGCTCCGGGCTTAGTCTTTAAAAACTTCTGTTTTATAGTTTCTCCATAAGTATTCTTTTCCAGTTTTATGACTTTAAATTCCTTCTCTATGCTCCCAAATTTATATTTATGACAACAACTCCAGAGGCTTATAGTTAACACTTACTGACCATCTCTGATCAAATGACTAGTTGCACCTCACATTTAAAACACTATGCTTCTGATTTTCCCTTTAGCAATCTCTACCTGTAAGCTGACCCATCTTAGTTAATGTCAAATCTAATTTGTTGTCATTGAAGATTTTCTTGATTCTTTATACTGTTTGTCTACTCTATCAGCAAATCATGTTGATTATTATTTAAGTTTAAGGTGAATAAAGGTAGATAAACTTGATCTATTATCACCACTCTGATGCCATCCTCATGGTCCAAGTCAACTCATCTCCATGAGCAGCTGTTGATTAAATTCCAATTCACAATGACCTATAGGACAGGGTGGAACTTCCCCTGTGGATTTCCAAGACTATAACTTTCTATGCAAGTAGACAGCCTCCTCTTTCTGCCATGGAGCAGCTGGTAGCCTGGAACTGCTGGTCTTCTAGGTAGTAGCCTAACATGTAACCACTATCTTCTACTAGTAGCATTGAAATAGCATCCAAGTGGGGTCCTTGCATCTGCATGTACCTCCCTTTGATCTCTTTTTAACATAACCACCACATTATTCTGTTAATGTATAAATTAACATCATTCCACTGGGTGATAGGAGGCAATCCTCCATGACTTCTCCCCACCTAAGTCTTTAGTTTGATCATCAAGAATCTACATCATCTGGAACTCATTTTTTTCTAATGCCCATTGTTCCTTTAATTTTAATCACATTATCCTCCTTGTTGTTCCTCATATCCAAAAGGCAAAAGCTCAGCTCTGGATATTTGTACTTACTATTTCTGTCAACTGGAATGTTCTCTCAAATATCTACATGGCTAGCCCTTCACTTGGTCGTGTCTTTCTAAAACTATCTTCTTAGTGATGTCTTCTCTGGTCACTTTCACTAAAATTTTAGCTACCTGACTCCATACTCCATCTTCCTTTCCCTTGTGTGCTTTTTTCCTTAAAGTCTGTCACTAAGTGACATATGAAAGCTTAACTATCTTGTTCTTTCTCTTGTAAACTCCATCTCCCTACCCTCAAGCTCATTTCAACTCAGAGAACCTATAGGCAAGAAATCCTACCTTTTTTAAAATTTCTCTATTGTGGACACCTAGATAATGCTAGCAGGGCATGTAGACCTAATAAATATTTGTTAAATTAATAAATAATCAATTCAAATAAAAATTCATAATTAAGAGGCAGCAGATTTCCCACAAGGTTAAACATGTGACTGCCACGTAGCTCAACAGTTCTGCTTACATAACTAGAAAGCCAACTCCAACACATACACTGGTATACCAATGTTCAATGCAGTATTGTTCAAAACTAGGAGATGGAAACAGTCCAAGTATCCTTCACCAGATGAATGCATAAATAAAACGCTGTCTATAGACCCAATGGACTATTACTCAGCCATCAAGAGAAAATTCTGCCATATACTACAACATGAATGAACCTTGAAAACATTATGCAGAATGAAAAGTGGATACAAAATAATAAGAAGTCTATGAATGGTAATGGGAGGGAGAATATGAGTATACAGTAGAATATATACAGGCTTGACAGGGGATATTTGCAAGTGCCTATTTATGTACCTCTGCTATAAGTATATTTATGAATGTGGGAATAAAAGCATATAGGACACAAAGTTATGAGACAGGCTTAGACATAAGTGGAATCCATAAGGACAGGGCTCATTGAGTCTAGCAGTTCAGGAACATAGCTTCAGGGTTCTCCAAGTCAAGACGACATTTAATATCTTCCTTTGGTGAGTAGCAACAGGTATTTTTTAAAGTTCCCATCTGGGTTGAGGATATGTAATTAGCACAAATTGAGAATTATTGTATTTTGCTATGAGGATGCTCTATATTATTATAATATTATTTGGAATTCTTTCCTTAAAGTTTATTTGGACCAGTTGTTTCAGTTAATCTTTGCCTAATAAGCCATTTTCCTCTATTTCCTTTTAACCTTTCTGTGTATTGCATAAGCCACGCCTCTGTTGTAAACTGCAGTAGTATTGGGGGAAAGAGATGTGGGGATTTTGTTTGCTTGTTTTTGTTTTACTTTACTGGAACCTTTACATTCTTTGAATTTCTTGTGGTTTTTAGGTATATTTTGGACTTGGTTTTCTTACCTTGTTAAGATAGTCCCTATTTATCCTACACCCTTTTCTCATCCCTTTTAAAATGAATTAACTAACAGAAACCCTGTGAGTGAGAACACATCTGAATGAACAAGGCCTGGGCTAACTTGGAAGCCATCTCATATACAGCACTGAAGCTATTTTCATTTTAAGTTACTTTATTCCAAGGATGTACTTATCATGATATAAATACTAGCAAAGATGCAGGAGATTAGAAAAAGGAAGAAATTGAGATCTGAGTGGGGAATAATAGGCTAAGCAGAGCTCCATTAGTTAATTAAATTCTAGGTTTTCTGTAAATGGACTTCTAGCACAGGTGTCAGTACAATCATGTTCATAGAAAATAGAGTTCAGTTTTGAAGAGTAAGCACTTTTCTTTGCCAATTTCTGTTCGGTAAAGCTTCTCAAAAATACCTCAGAACGAAATATGCAGCTTCTCTTTCCAATGTGATTCTGACTGACTCTTATGTTAGTGTAGGTGTTTTCTAAAATCAAAGCTCATCCCACAGAGTCAACTTAATTGAAACACCTGACTGTTTAAAAATAGCATCACCAGTAGGAAGAGCCTCAATTAACTTTACCACTATTAGTAAGTGCAGTGTACCTTTCTCAAAGACAATGAAGGAATTGAGCGGCACACTGCAATAGGAATCTAAATAAAAAATGAAATTGCCTAAATATACAAAGAATGCAAAAAGTGAGGTCTCCTTTAACCTGCAAAACACCAGCAAGCAAAGGGAGAGGCTGGAACCTCTAGCACATCACCTAGACACCAAATTCATCTACTCCATGGTTCCTTTCACAAGATTTAATTTGCATGCAAATTACCAGAGGTGACTAGTATATCGTTGATATTCTATAGATTTTTTTTAAATAGTTTGATGAATCTGGGATGAATGATTGAAAGAATAAATAGATCTACCAGGGAGGGACCCTGGTGGCGCAAAGGTAAAGCACTCAGATAGATACTAACCAAGGCGTCAGCACCTTAAATCCACCAGAGAAGACTTTATCCCAGCGGCTCTCAACCTTCCTCATGCCGCAACCCTTTAAGAGAGTTCCTCATGTTGTGGTGACCACCCCCCCCACCCCAACTCATCATAAAATCATTTTCGTTACTACTTCATAATTGTCTCTGTCATTTTGCTACTGTTAGGAATCAGGCAACCCCTGTGAAAGGGTCGTTGGACCCCACCCCCAGGGGGTCGCGACCCCCAGGTTGAGAACCGCTGTCTTATCCCAGAAAGAGTTGAGTCTCGGAAAAATCTGGGACAGTTCTCCACGGTCCTACCTGCTCACACTGAATTGGGTTGACAAAGCAGCACACAACAACATCAGGCAAAGGGGAGCTGTTTGGATTAAAACCTTAATCTTTCAGGAAACCCAAAGTGTCAGATATTGTTTACACATTTAGATATCAGCTATTATTTTAATCTCACAAATACCTTAAGTCAGTTATATATTTCTTTTAGCAAGTCATTGAACAGTAAGTTTGTGTGGTATCAAACGAGACTCAATCAACTATGACTTTGAAGTATTTGACAAAACAGCATCTTTTTTTTTGAGAAAATAAATTAATTAGATCATGAATGAACATATGTGATAACATCATCACCATCCCCTCTGAGTCTATAAAGGAAACTTTTATTATAAATCTGCAGGCCTCATTTGGTGAGTTCTAAATTATCTACAGAATGTGGTTTTCTTGCTAATTAACCTTTCCTCCACCCAAACCAAACAAAAAATATCAAACTTTTTTCTTCCTTTTTCTTTTTTAACACCAGCCAATGCTGGGCAAGACAAGCATTAGAAATTCAGGACACATTCTCTATTACACACCTATTCACACTTCCAACAACCTTTCAAATGAAGATTGTGTTTGGGCTCAAAGGATGTTTGAGAAGGGTTTGAACTTTATGATCTGGATTCAAGTGCAGGGTTTGAACTTTATGATCTGGATTCAAACATGGAGATTTCATTCGAGATGGAGCTTTGCTTCTTGGTCAACAATGAACATCATCATCACCTACGTTCCCTGGGATCTCCACTCAGCTCTAGAAGATTCTAGAAGATTCAAGCTCTGCGGGACTTTGTTCTTTTAAACCTTAAAACAACATTAATGATCTTTGTTGGTCTGCTTGTCATTGTTTACTTTCATAGAGACGAAGGTACCTGGTAGCACGGTGTTTGAGGATTTCCACTGCTGATGGAAGAATTGGTCATTTGAACCCACCAGTCTCTGAAAGGGAGCAAGATGAGCAATCCACTCCCCTAATGACTGATGGCCTTGGACACCCTAAGAAGTGGTTCTCCTCTGTCGAACAGGGTTGCTGTAAGATGGTAGGGGGCTGTAAGATGGTAGGGGGCTTTCTAGAGCAGGCAGATATTTCTCAGTTGCCTGCTGGGTGCTCGGCTCCAGCAGTGGTTAGAGCAATTCTGGGTTGAAGAGGAGGGGTGTGGAACTGAGGCAATGTTTGTTTTGTTTAGTCTTTTTTTTTTGGGGGGGGGGGGCATCACTGCTCTCCGGCGGTGGGAGTAGGAGGCCCAGTCCCACTGCTGGAATTGAACCTCCGTCCCAGTGGGTCACAGTCCCGTGCACAACCACAACGCCACCAGGGTTCAGCCTTGTTTAGTCTTTAAGTAGTACTGTCAACATATTTTTTCTTGGACTTGCCATTTTTCTAAACATCTCACGATAGGTTGAACATTAATGATATTTGCATCCCGTGATTCCATTTTTACCCAGAAATTAGTGGATTTCACTGACAATTTTCCCAAAAGGTAGAGTTCTACGAGTAACTGGAATTGGTAGTAGGGGGAACATTCACAAAGGATAGCAGCGTTACCCAGTTACTTTGCAGGGGGTGGTGGGGGTGGGTTGTGGTAGCCATTTAACTTATTAAGAGAGATAAACCCCAATGCCAAAGACTTTTTAAAACCCCTTATGAAACACTTCAAGCTTATAAAAATGTATGAAGAATTGCCTAACGAATCCTCATGTACCAGTTTAAGAAACAAAATTTGACCAACCCCCAAGAGAACAAACTCAAAGCCATTGAGGTCATTCTGACTCAGGACAGTCCCATAAAGACAGGGTTGAACTGTCCCCTGTGTGTTTTCAAGACCCTAGCTCTTTACAAGAGTGGAAAGCCCCATTTTCCTCCTGATAAATTTGACGAGCATGACTAAAACCCTATGTGTGTGCCTTCTTCACCCATCTATCTTTTCCTTACAGAGGTAGCCCCTAACCTGACGCTCTCCATTCCCTTCCATCACTTTATACTTTGGCTACACAGCCATTAGGAATAGGTACATCTTTCTTTCCCCCATTACTCCTCTTTTCCTTCCCTACTGAACTTTGTCCTTGAGAAAATGCCCCCCTTTTGAGCTCAAATAGCTGAACATTTGAAGCACTCCTACCGCACTAGTGGTTTTGGGCCTCATAAACCTGTCTCTTGTGTGGCTGACAATTAGTCATAGGAAATTCATTTCCAGGTTTGAAGGGTGCTTAAGAGTCATGGTTTCTTACACACACACACACAAGTCTCAATTCCAACACACGGAGACCCTATAAGACAGGGAAGAACTGCCCCTGTGGGTGTCCCAGACTATAACATTTTTACCAGCGTAGAAAGCCCCATCTTTCTCCCACAGAGCTGCTGATGCTTTCAAATGACTGACCCACAGTAAGCAGCCCAATGTCATCAGGATTATATACGTACGTTTCCTACACTTTTCAAATTTAGCCTAATTGTTAGATTGAATAGTTCACCTATTGAACATGCATTTTTTTTGCCCCCACTTTGTTTATGAGATTCAACCATGTGAATGAATACTTGTAGATGTGCGCTTCACTTCTTTTTAGTAGTGGGAAATAGTCATTCTCTTTCTTGTTTTCTTTCTCTCTTTCTGCAAAAAGAGATATCTGCATGCACACCTGTCGAACACGTTGCCAGAGAATCTGTCTAGGAGTGGGTGCGCTCACTAAATCAAACTGCACCATTTTCAAATTTACTACCTTTTGCCAAATGACTGCCTAAAGAGCTGTAAAAATCTATACTCCCTCCAGCAGCCTTTAAGTGTTGCCATTGTTCTGCTTGGGTATTGATAGATTTCCCACATTTTCCCCAGGCCTTCGTGTGAGATTGTGTCTCTTTCTGGGTTCTTATTTATACTTATCAGATTATTAGTGAGCATGCTTTCATCAACACATTGGCAAAAGGCCCGCTCTTCTGTGAATCACCTACTTATAGGGTTTACCAATTTTTCTATAAGGTTTTCCCCTTTCCTTATTGATTTGTAGTTTTATATTACAATTTCAGTACTAGCAACTATATTGTCTACATGCTTGGGCTTTTTATGATGAATGGAATCTTTTAATACAGTCTTATCCACTTTTACCTTCATAGTTTTAACTCTTTTGTGTCTTATTCCAAAGCTTCTACTTGTCCCCCAAATCATAAAGATATTCTATATTTTCTTTGAAATGTATTACATATTGCTTTTCACGCTTATTTCTTTGTCAGGGACTGATTGTGCATGTCATGTGAGGATTTATGCATTCATTGTTTATGGATGTGTAAGTATCTCCGTACAATTTATCAAATATGTAGCCATGTCTTCTTCACTCATCTTTGATATCTATGTGTATATAAATGGACTCTCAGTGGCATTCCATTGCCTGTTTCTCCATCCTTGCCATCAGTGTCATTCTGTCTTAATTACTATTGCTTCGTAATCAGGTTTGATATGCGATTGTTTGAGCCCCTGCCTTTTTATTTTTATGTGTTTTTTTTCTGATGTTACTGTTGCTGATGTTTTGTTCAAGCTCTGATGCAAAATGTTCTTGAAGTTTCATGTCGAAATCCAATTATGTCGAGTACTAATGCAGTCGAGTGCCGGGGTTCTCCTGTGTTTCTGTCTATAAAGTAGGCAAGAGGCACCGGTACAAGATTAACACAGATCACACTGAAGCAAAAAACTCACTGCTATCAAGTCACTGCTGGCTTCTAGGGACCCAATAGGACAGGGTGGTTTCTGAGATTGTAATTATTTATAAGAGTCGAAAGTACCATCTCTCTCCCGAGGAGCACCTGGTGGTATCGAATGTAGCCTAATATGTCACTACTATACCACCAGGAATCCTATAATGAAGCAAGGAGGGCATTCAAATTGTAGGGAAGGTAGTTCCGGGACTCCATTCATTGGACAACCTCAAGGGAAGAAACCCAAACCAAAATCCAATGTCCAGTAATTCCATGCTCTTGGAATGTAGCCATCTGCTTCTTCTCACACTAAGGAGATTCAGCCTGAAGCTCAAGGGCTCTGGGTGAGTTTGAGGTAAAGATAAATTGCCTTATTGAGTTTTCCATATCACATCCTTCTGATAGGCCCTATGAAATATGCTGTGCACCTCAAAAGAAAGTTCTCAACCTTCCCCATGCCACGACCTTTTAAGACAGTTCCTCATGCTGTGGTAACCCTGCTCCAACCATAAAATTATCTTTGTTGTTACTTCACAACTGTCATTTTTCTTACTGTTATGATTTGGGCAACCCCGGTGAAAGGGTTGTTCGACTCCCAAAGGGGTTGTGACCCACAGGTTGAGAACCACTGGTTTAAAGTCCCAATAGTCTACAGCACAGCACACATCCTGGGTCACCAAGATCGGGACAGACATTAGGTCAAAAGCGTCCAGTTAGGAACAACTTAGTACCAGGTTCCCTTGGGCTCTCTGTAAGTATTTTTCAGTATTTTGCTTGTTTTTACCCTTAATGGAAAGTTGCTTCTCCCTGTTTTCCTACCCACAGAAATATAATTGCCTTCTCCTAGATACACATGCCTTCTCCCTACATCTTGATTTGAATTTCCAGTAAGGTTTCCTTATCACTGAGGGTGCTAGGAGTGTCTATTGGTTGGGGGTGACCCTAAGATCGTTTTTGCACGACAACCTCTGAATGTTCTTCTCCCTTTCTGTCTTGATAAGCATCCCCCTGCAGAGAAAGAGGCATTTGAAGATCTTCAGAAAGAGCTGGGAAACATCTGCAACCCCATTATTCCCAAGCACTGGAGGCATGCCTGGAGGAATGCCACAGGGCTTCCCTGGCAGGGGAGCTGCTCCAGCTGGCAGTGCCTCATCTGGACCCACCTTGGAAGAGATGGATTATGCCCATATACGAGAATAGAAGCAGCCTTGTTCCACAGTAAAAATTCGTAAGACCCAAATTTGTAACATACTTACTGGCAAGTGTAAAGTGTCAAAGTTGCTATGCTAAATTTCTGGGCATTCTCAATACTTAAATATAGGATCTGTACATAGGGAAAGGTCAACAAGTCCACCTCGTACTTTATTAGGTCTGTATTATACGTGCAAAATGCATTGTCTTAAAAAGTGTTTGAAATCAGCAACCTCAAAAAAAAGTTGCTGTCCAAAATGATAGCCTCCTTTGTTGAATACTAACAGGATGGTTTGGGGTAATTGTTCAGAGTTACACTTACTAACCTTTTGTAGGCATGTTTTACAGTGACTGGTGCCACCCATATCATGACTATGTGTGCACAAAAATCAACACCGATAGAAGCAGCAGTTGCGAAACCCAACGAATGTATTGTATTGACTAATCTGCTGCCAAAGATCTCTTAAAAATGTTAAAAATGCAAAGATGTCCTTTTGAGGACTAAGGTGTGCCAGAACCCAGTCATACTAAGTCCAATCATTTCATATGTATGAGAAAGATGGGAAATGATTAAGGAAGACCAAAAAGAAAGCAGGTTTTTTAAGTATGGTGTTGTCAAAGAATATTATAGCATGGAATGCCAGGAGGAACCAACATACCTGTCTTGGAAGAAGTCCAGTGAGAATGCTTCTTAAAAACCATCTTAAATACTTTGGACATGTTATCAGGATGGACTAATCCCTAGAGAAGGACATGCTTGTTAAAGCAAAGGATTGTGTAAAAGAAGACGCTCAGTGAGATGGATTGAAACAGTGGTGACAATCATGGATTCAAATAGCAACAGTTGTGAGAATGGCGCAGAACAGGATAATGCTTGCTCTGTTGTGCAGAGCGTCCTATGAAACAGAACTGACAGAATGGCACTGCACAACATGTATGATACAAACTAACTACCAAACTCAACTTTGCCACAGGCAGAAGTGAGGCTGGCGATTCTTTCCGAAGAATTATAGATGGTTCCAAAGTGAATCATCCTGTTGTGGTAACTCGTGTCAAATTACTGAACTGTGGTGTGGAAAGCATATGCTCCAAAGAAATAAGTTAATTGAAAGGGAGTGTGGTAATCAAAATGTGAATCTATCTATCTAGATCTATAGCTAGATTTAGATCTAGACATATAGAAAGAGAATGAGAGAGACCGGGGGAAGAACATCATGCTTGGTAAAGTAGAGGGGTAGCCACAAAGAGGAAGACACTCAACCACATGGATGGACACAGTGGCTGCATCAATGGGCTCAGGCACAGGAACAATGTGAAGATAGCGCAGGACCACACCATGTCTTGTTCTTTGAGCACAGGGTTGCTATGTCTTGGCAGAGACTCAAAGGTGACTGAAAATAGCAGCAACGTAATTACTATCACACACAAGTAAAATTTTGCTAAACAGAATCACCAGAAATCCAAGCTGCATTCTTTGATGCTATCAGCTGGATCTTGAATAGAAGCAAAAAAAAAAAATACCATATGACTCTATGAAGAACTTGACATTGGGATTGAAGAAAGACTCCTTCACAACCTGCAATATGCATACGACACAACTTTGCTTGGTGGAAGCAAAAAGGATTGGAAGCATTGACTAATAGATATAAAAGTCCAATCTTCAACATGGGTGGTACCTCAGCATAGCAAAAGCAAAAATCTTCACAACAGGACCAAACCTCTAATCTCTCAGCTACTGAGCTTCATTTTATTTTCAAAACAGTCCTCTGAGATAAGTGCTCTCTTTGCCCTTTAATCTAAGTGAAGAAACTGAAGGTTAAATACTTTGCTCAGGGCACAGAGTCAGTGACAGAAGGGAGAAGTGAACCCAGAGAAGACAGGAGACACTCACTATTAGGGAGCTGTCACAGAGATTGGGTGTCTATTGCACATACTCAGAGGTTTGAGATTCTGGCCAAGAAGGGCTGGTACACCAGGGTGGACACTATACCTGGATTGGCCTATCTGGGCCAGGTGAATTCAGTTCAGCCAGTGGGGTTCACCAGGATCATTGACCACACCTCCCAGAGGAAGACTTGAAAAATCAGAATCCAGAGCGTTGAGGCCTCTTCTGCTTATTAAACTGCTCCTCAGAGGCTGTGCTGCGATCTTCTCTGGCTTCAGGACTTCATGTGTGGGGGCTGACGTGCCCTGAGGGTGCCTGTGCAAACCTGGAACTTCTACTATCTTTTATAAAACTCACTTGGATCGAAAGCCAGGCTTCAGAGTGAGTTCTTCCTCATGCAAAGCCAAGGATCGAGGCATTTCTCCCACAAGAGCGAGATCTAACATACCTACTAGATATCCTACAAGCAATCTGCTTAAGAGATTTATCGGTGAAAAACAAAACTGGCCGACACACATTTTGGTGCCTCAAATGGTAGACTTGTTTCTGGATATATTCAACCTGCTGATTCCAAAAGCAGCACTTAATATCCCCGCCCCACCCCCATCAGTTCTAGTTTCTGAGATACAGACCACGAGCTATCTCCCACTCTTCGATCTGCTTGCCCATCAAAAGTCAGGATAGTCTAATGTGGTGTGAGCTAGCCTGAGACAGAGAAAGGCACACTGACTGCATTTTAAATAGCCTGAGTTGTACCGAATATTTAGGTCAAGCTATATTTCACAGGGTGTTGTCTGACCCATAGAGATACTTAAACAGTGCAAATTACATGAACTTGGAATGTCCCTCAAGTATCATTTCACCTTGATTAGAAACTGAATAGCAGGCAGTTCTAATTTGATATCTTAAAGGGGGGCCAGAAATAAGAGTTCCTGTACAATAAATAAGAAACCCTGATGGCATACTGGGTTATGTGTTTGACTACTAACCACATGGTCAACGATTTGAACCCATAGTCTGCTCTGCAAAGGAAAGACATTCTGTCCTATGGCATCTCTGTTGGTTGTTACTGGCTGATTGGTAGTGAATTGGGTACAAAAAATAGAGATTCAAATGTTCGGAAACCCAACATGAGACTGTCAGCGTTCAAACTCCTCCATTAAAATGAAAATGGCCCAGTCTTCTTCTCTACCTGTGCATAGGAAGGCTAAAATGAAAAAGTTATCATTTTTCTTACAAGGAAGCTTAGAATCAACCTCACCTCTAAAACACCTAACATAAACTATCCATTGACTCCTGTATTTTAAAATATGTTCTGAAATGTTTGTGCATAATTTGAAGAAAAAATTAGATGTTCAAAATATTTACTAAAATTGCTTGCACTACTTACATTTTAAACACTGAAAATTGCCCTCATAGGTCCCATAGATGCACGTTTTCAATTTTCTTTTGTCTTTTCCACTTTTCTCAAACCATGTTCTGGGAGCTAAGCCCTGGTAGTGCAGTGGTTGTGTGTGGGGCTGTGGCCCACAGGGTTGACGGTTCAAATTCAGCAACAGCTCTCCAGGAGCAAGGCTGGGCTTCCTACTCTCACCAGGGCAGTGATGCAGAAAAAAAGAAAAAAACATGTTCTGGATTTGCTGTATCTAGCTTTAATCTCTGTCTATAGTGCACAGCCTCCCATTGCCCCACACCCCCCAAAAAAGCCTATAGCCATCTAATGAATGCTAGCTTATAGTGAATCTACAGGACAGAAAAGAACTGCCACTGTGGGTTTCCAAGCCTTCAAATGTTTTCAAAGCTTCAGTGAGTGTTGAATTCAAGCCACCGACATTGTAATCAGCCACTCAGTGCACAGTCAACTAGTCACTTGGGTCCATCTATGTTTCCCTTGGAAGCTCTTAATACCTAATTGTTTTTAAATTCCTTTTCCATTTTTATCTTACTCAATAATTTATGGGTCAATTTCTTCTCATATTTAAGACTAAGATAAATTAACAAATTAGTGTAACTTAATAAGTGACAATAAAATGGAACATCATAGCTAATGTGGTCTACCCAATCCAAATTTCTGAATCAGATCCCCTAATAACCCCAGGAACAGATCTAAAACCCAAGACAGGAAGAACAAAACATTTTGGTTGTTGGGCTGTGTAGTTTCACCCAGCAAGCTTGCATGCTGAGTAATTTCAATCCCATGTGTATGTAAAAACAGTCGAAGTGCTGTAGACAGGAGGCACCCTGAGACTGTAGTAGGTTATGCAGTGGGCCGCTTCACTGGAGAAAGATGGTGCTTCTACTCCCATAAAGAGTTACAGTCTTGGAAACTCACAATAACAGCTCTAGCTTACCCTCTAGGGTAGCTATGAGACAGACCAGACCCAATGGCAGTGAGTTTTGATTATTACATTTAAAAATCAGCATCCTTAGAATATTTTCATGAGAATGATTTCCCACAGTCTGCAGAGCTCCTTGGGCCATTTTGAAGTGACATAGACTTAGGTGATGTGTGGATCTACTGAACTTCTGAAACGTTTTCTTTCTCTTTCTCTCTCTCTCTCTTAAAATCTATGATTGTCTTCATTCTGTTCCTGTTGGGGGCCATGGAGTTGACGCAAGAACTGGGACAAACTGGATTTATCTCAGGGACCACATAGAAGAACCTAGATAAATCCACCTAGGGAAAAAACAGCCAATTGACTTCACAAATAGGAAGTACTACTGGATATACTCATATACAAGCTAAGTTTTTATCTCTATTTTTTGATAAATCATTTTCTTGGGGGCTCGTGCAATGCAGATCACAATCCATATCTACATATATTGTGTTACGCACCTTCGCTTAACTGCTGCTGTCATCATTCGCAAAACATTTGCTTCTACTTGAGCCCTTGACATCAGCTCTTCATTTTTTCCCCTACCTGTTACCCCTCCCTCATGAACTCTTGATAATTTATAAATTATTATTTTGTCATATCTTATACTGCCTGAGGTCTTCCTTTGCCCACTCTTCTGTTGTCCATCCTCCAGATAAGAGGTTCTATGTAGATCCTTGTAATCAGCTCCCCCTCTCTATCCCACCTGACCTCTACCCTCCCAGTATCACCACTCTCACTACTGATCCTGAGGGTTTCATCCCTCCTGGATTCCCTGTATTTCCAGTTCCCATCTGTACCAGTGTACCTCTTCCAGTCTAGCTGGATTTGTAAGGTAGAATTGGGATCATGTAGGTTGGGGGGGAAAAGCCTTTAAGAACTAGAGGAAAGTTGTATGTTTAATCATCACTTCACTGCACCCTGACTGATTCATCTTCCCTGTGATCCTTCTGTAAGGGGATGACTAATGGGCTTTGGGTCCCCCCAACCTGCACTCCCCCTCATTCATAGTGATGTGATTCTGGTTTCTTGATGCTTGATACCTGCTCCCTTTGACTCTTCGTGATCACACAGGCTGGTGTGATGCTTTCCTGTGGGCTTTGCTGCCTCTGTGCTAGGTGGCCCCTTGTTTATCTTCAAGCCTTTAAGACCCCAGACGCTATATCTTGTGATAGCCGGCACCAAAAGCTTTCTTCACCACTCTTGCTCATGCCCTCACCTGTCCTCAGCAATCGTCTTGGGAGGGTGAGCACACGATGATATTGTTTTTTCCTGCTTGATACCTGAGACCTGATCCTTTCAACGCCTCATGACCACACTTAAGTCGAATTTTTCAGCACATTTTAATGCAGTTTCGTGGTAAAATTAGGTGCCTAGCTGATATTCAGTTTGGCTTATACTCGAGTACATAGAGCACTTAATCCTTTTCATTTTTGAGGCGTCCTGGTGGCACTGTAAGGTAGGCATTAGGCTACTAACTGCAAAGTCAGCTATTGAAACCCCCCGCTGCTCTGTGGGGAGAAGATGAGGTTAGCTGTTCCTGTAAACGTTTATGGCCTTGGAAACACTGTGTAGAGTTGCTCTTGAGCTGGAATCAGCTGGAATGCAGTGGGGTTGCTTGTTTTTTTAATATATTAACATTTAGTTTTGATGCGCTGACTTTTTAAATTTATGAATGCATAGAGCTGAACATAGAGATTCTTCTAGTTAGCCTTTCAAAGACATTGAGACCTGGACATTCATTCACTGGTCATAGGGTGGAGTTTCAAAATAAAAGCTTGTTCAGTTGTATGACATCCCTATCACCCACAGCTGTGGCACAGCTAGCAGTAAGAGGCATCAGGGGCCTGATGTGTTAACTTTGTGCCAGTGGCTATGAAAAGAAGACAGTTTGCATTGTGGGAAGCATGACGGCACTTCCTCAAACAACTGGGTATAGAATTACCTTCTGACCCAACAATCTGTCTACTTGGACTGTACCCTAAAGAAGTAGGAATCATATCCAGGAGCAGCTGTATGCATACCCAGATTCACCACAGCACTACTTACCATAGCAAAGCTGTGGGAGCTACTTAAATGCCCATCTATGGAAGGAATGGGTAAATAAACTTATGTACATACACATAAGGGAATACTATGCATCATGAAAGATCAGGACAATATTGTCTGAGACTACTGTTAGAAACAAAAAAAAGACAGATATTGTTATACAAGAAAAGCACAGATTTTGATAAGAGCTAAAGGGAGAAGAGGGACAGCAATAGGCTCAAAGGTAAACAAGTGTTGACTTGAGTGAACGGGGTGGGACGAATATTCTGCAGTGGAAGAAGGTAAAAAGAGTAGGCAGGACAAGTTATTGAGGGAGGAGGGGTTTGATAAGCCCCCATCTAATTCACAATAAAAAAATGGAAATTTGTTTAAAGAGAGGGAAAATCAAAATGTGATTACATAGAGGGGGCCCAGTTCAGATCCATTTGAGCCCTTACCAGCTCAGAGAAGGAATTTGCTGCATGCAGCGGGCAGATTTTGCAACCAGTATGTGACTATTGAACAATATCCTTCCTTCTGGTGTATATCTGACTTTGGCAGTTACCTTCTGTGAAACCAATAAGTACAGGACAGAAAGCATCACTTTTCCAATGGAATGTTCACCTGTGGGCTTCTGCAAAGAGTACTGCTTTACACCTGCTGCTGTTAGCATTTCCAACAGCCAGTTTCACTGCGCTTGAGGATGCTTCCCAGGAGAGGTCAGCCAGAGGAACAGCTTTCAGAGTACGGAGTGGAGTTGCTGTCAGTGGACAAAGCTTCAAGGCAGTGGTGATACCAAGATGTGGGATCAGGAACAGTATGGAGCCCCTTAGATAGAAGCTGCTTCAGCGGTAGTCACTGATCAAAGGGCGGGCTTCTCTTGTGTGCAGGTGAAAGAGTCTTCTTATGTCCTCTGAGTCCTGTTGGGCACACATATGCCAGCACCCGGCATGTGTGTGCGCATGCACACGTCCCCAAGTCTTGATAACCATTTTCAAAAGATGAGGGACCATAGCTAAAGTTTAGGACCATGTGCATAACACAGCTGCTTTGTCAACTGTTCTCGCCAGTTGCAAGCTGGCAGGCAGGTCAATGTTGCCCAAGGGAGGAACTGCTTTCAGAGCTTACATCAGAGTAAACCTTATTACAAAATAAGACTTTGAGGGTTAATTCTTTATAGGTATGCATTGAATCCATAGGAATGTTATGGAAATGATAACTAAGATACAAACTATATAAAAATCAAGAAAACAAAGCCAGCCTCTCATATTATCTCAATGCTTGGGAGAGCTATGTTTCAATAGTGTCAAGATTGCTTTTATTATTATTATTTTTGCGGGGGGTGGGGGGCATCACTGCTCTCCGGTGGTGGGAGTAGGAGGCCCAGCTCCACTGCTGGAATTGAGCCTCCGTCCCAGTGGGCCGCAGTCCCGTGCACAACCACTACGCCACCGAGGCTCAGCTGCTTTTTTTTTTTTTTTTAACATTTTTTTTGTGCATCACTGCCCTCTGGTGATCATGGGAGCTACCCAGCACTGCTCCTGAGAGCCACCGCTGGATTTGAACCGCCAAGCCCGCGGGCCGCGGTCCCGCACTCAACCACTTATGCCACCGGGGCTCAGCCAAGATTGCTTTTATATTAAGAAGTGAGATTTTTCTCTGCACTTGGAACTATCGTACCTGATTATTTGCTTGCAATCTCAGGAAATTAGCTCATCATCAAAACGTTAGATTTAGCTTTTGCCACAGAGTTAGTTAAAGCACAAAACTGATTTTGGTGAGAAAATATTGTCCACATTCTCCATAGTCATCATGTAAGTGCTTATGTCAAATTAGCTGAAATATATTTCACATAACTTTCAACATAGCATTCAGAATGGTGATATTTGTTGCTAAAAAATAATTTTCAAGGGCTTTATTTTACAAGTAATAAGGAAACCGGTTTCATAGGTAAAAGTAACTTGTAATGACTGTAGAACTTCTGGAAGAAAACTTAGTGACCTTGAGTTAAGCAAAGAACTCTTAGGATCCTTAAAAGAAAAAGAAGAAAAGCAAACATAAGAAGAGCTCCCTCAAAATTTAGAACTTCTACTTTTAAAATAACACCATTAGGAAAATGAAAAAGCAAGCCACATACTGAGAAAAAATATTTGCAAGCCACTATCATCTAGAGACCTTTTCCAAATACATAAAGATTTCTTATATTTCAATAATAAGAACAGAAAAAACTTGCCTAACAAACCTATGGTGCACCACAAAATCAGTACAATGACAAACACCTGAAAAGATGCTCATCATTGGACATAGGAAATTGTAAGGAGGTCAAAATCACAATGAAATACTATATACTCATTAAAGTGAATGTTTAAAAACCTGACGATACCAAGTACTTACGAGAATGTGACGCAATTGAATCCCTCTTACATGTGGGAATCACCAAAAGCTGAAAACATGCTCTCTTTTAATGGATGAATAAGTAAACTATGGTGTAACTGTGTATTGGAATACTACCCAATAATAAGAGTGAATTAATTGTTGGTAAAACAACACAGGTGGATCTCAAATGCATTTTATAAAGATGAAAAAAGTAAATTCCAAGTGTTATGTGCTTTATGATTGCATTTATAAGAATTCTGGAGGTTAACTATAGACACACACACACACACACACACACTCACACAGCTCAGTGGTTGCCAAAGGCTGTTTAGGGGAAAAGTTTGATTACAACAAAACGCAGGGCATTGTGGTGGGGGCAGGAGGTGGAGTGCAGTGGATGAAGGAACTGAGGAAATGTTCTATTGCTGGATGTTGCTAAGGGCAACAAAACCATATTTGTTAGAACTAGTAGAACTCTATTCCCTTCCAACAGCCATCAAGTCAATACCAATTCATAGTGACCCCATAGTTCTTTTGAGGCTATAAACAAAGAAAAGATTAAAGTTGTCAATAATTTCATTTTTCTTGGATCCACAATCAATGCTTATGGAAGCAGGAGTCAAGAAATCAAATGATGTGCTGCAATGGACAAATCTGATGCACAAAATAAAACACCAAACACCCTTTTATGGGGTCAAGGGCAATACACAGTCACCCAATGGGACAGGGTAGACTGCTCCTGTGAATTTCCAAGAATGTAACTCTTTGCAAGAATAGAAAGCCCCATCATTCTCCTGAGGCGCAAGTCAAGTCCTTGCTTAAGTGTCAAAGGATCAAGATGTCTCTTTGAGGACACAGGTGCTCCTGACTGAAACCATGGTATTTTTATATGTTTGGAAAAGTGAGACATTGAATAAGGAGTTTGGAAGAAAATTGATGCATTTTACTATACTTGATCTCAGCCAAAAGGCCAAGAAGCTATGATGCATTTTAATAATAGTACTTCCAAAGAGTACTGAAAGCACTCTGCCCTGCCAAAATAATTTGTCTTGAAACAAATACAAATTCTCCTTAGAAGCAATAATAGCAATCTGTCATCTTGTATTAATAGTGAGGCTTTGTCTCTCATGGTTTGCACATGTTACCAAGAGAGACTGGTCCATGGAAAAGGACATTGTTGTTAATAAAGTAAAAGGATGTTGGAAACAGAGGAAGAATTTAGATGAAATGGATGAGCATAGTGGTTGTTACAATGGACTTATCCTAACAATTGAGAAGGGGGCACAAGACCACGCTGTGTTTCCTTCTGTTGGACAGATGGTCTCTCTGAGTCAAGACTTACTGGACAATGCACAGCACAAGAGTCAATCTTTACCAAAGCAGATAACCTCACCTATCATTCTCCTACAGGGGCGCGAGTGGGTTTGAACCACTGGTCTTGGGGTTAGCAGTCCAACGTGTGCTAATTATGCCAGTAGGGCTCCTTAGAACTTTTTATCAAAGAGACAAAAATTTCTAGATGTACGTTGTAGGGAACTGAAACCCAGGAAGAGAGTGGATTTGAAAAAGATCTCCATGCTATATGTTAAGGAGTCTGGGAGGCCAGCCTCTTGTGGAGGGGAACCTTCACCTTTGTAAGTTGGAGATGCATTCCAGTCACATTCTCTAGAGAGTCATTCCCCTCAATGTCCTCCCAATATAATGTCAAATTTAATGGACTGTTTGTAAACACATGGTCCCTTACTATACTCTGGAAGGTCAACTGCTTGAAGGCTATCTGCCTACAGGTTGTCGACCATCAAAAGCAGTCAGGTGATCTAACCCACAGTATGGCCCATTTCCTTCTGATACGGATCCTACATTGTCCTCCTGGAGAAGAGTTCAAAGACATATAAGGTCAAGCCAAGGTCAATCTTGGGTGACCAAGATTAGGCTGCCAACTTGACTCTATAGCCCATACCCATCTTATTGAACCTTTATGTCACATGCATGCCTCTAGCACCTCCCCTTCCCATTGTGTGTATTCCCCTGGCCCATCCCCCTCCGGCTATGCATGTGCCTCTAATACAACCCCTTAGGTGTGTGCTTAGCAAGGCTTGCATGCCTGAGATTATTTAAACTCATGAGAATAATTACATCTTTCTCTGCTCAGGCCTGGTTCCTGAAGCCAATGTGGAGGTGAGAACCCCAAAACTTTTGTCTTTCTCTTAATTTCTTCTCTTAAATTACTTCCTCATTCTGCTTCCGGTGGACATGAAGCCATTGCACACTTTATCTTCTCTGTTGTCTCTTTAGTTTATCCCTGAAGTACACAACTACATTCTGGGGGCTCATTTAGTTGTGAGAAGACTGGTCCCCCAACAGTAAATAGTAAGTCAAAGAAATTCCATTGAATTCCTACTTCATGCTATATCTTAAAAACGATGGAGATACGTTTAAAGGATAAATTACAAAAGGCAAAATAAAAATTGCAGCATCTAATTTGGGATAATTGTCTTATGTCAATTATAGTAGGAAATAATTTAACTAAGACAGAATATAGGAAAGGATGGATAATTTGATTACCTCTGTTCATTTGTTCACAAAAACATGTGACAAAGAAGGAAAATTTAAGCTTCAAATGATGAGAAAACATTTGAAGCACATATAATTAGCAAAAGATTAGAACTCAAGACTATATAATTAACTACTATGAAAGAATAAAACACACAATCAAAGAGAGAACTGGGCAACTATCAAAGTCAACTGACTCTAATTATGATTGTGTGGGACTGAATGTGTGTTGGTGGGCTGTGATGCTGCTGAGTAATGAAGCGATGGGGGGGAAATACCTAAATTGTCATTCCTTTTATGTAAAATTTTTAAACAGACAAGGTGAACTATATTTAGCTTTTTAGTATATAGTGAGTAAACAATAAAGGCAAAAAAAGAGGATGGTTGTATAAAATTCAGGACAATGGTTAGCATTGAAAGATAGAAGGGGGAAGAATGTGTACAAGTAATGCTCGATTTTTTAACCTGGTAGCACATATACTTGTCTTTATTTTACAAGTAAAATATACACAAGTGTCTTACACACTATTGTTAATATAATTACATTAGTATAGACGCCCCCAGAAGCAGACACAATACAAGGGATTTTATTGGGGGAAGGGGAATATGGAGAAGGCTCAAGAGGTTAGGGAGCTTCTGAGCCAGGCCGCTGGCAGGTGTCCAGTGAAGGAGAGAGCGAGAGGGAATCAGGATTGAGGGTTGTGAACTTCAGTCCACAGCCTAGGACAATTTCATTGAGGCTAATGAGGAATCCTTAAGCCAACATTGCTCATCAAGAGTCCCTTGTTTTACAGGGATTTGTAATGTGCTCCCTCGGAGGTTGGGATCAGTCCTTGGGAAGTGTGGCCTTGGCAAGAATTCAATGGTGCTTTCAGAAAGCAGCAGCTGGGGCTGTCAATCAGTCTCCTCCCTCCCAGCAGGAGATGTAAGAAGTACATTTCATGGCCAACACAATGAAACATTGAAAGCTTTTTTTATTTAAAAAAGATAAAGAAGATGGGCAAAGGTATGAACAGATAGTTTCAGAAAAAGAAATATAAATGTCCTTGAAACATATTTTTGAAAGGTCAAGCTCACATAACTAAGTTCATTCATTTGCTTCCTGAAACTATACAGAGAAGCTGGCTCCAGGTCTAAGGTAGGAAAAGTATAAGACAAGCTTAGGACTCTTGGGGCCAATAGGCAAGAAACCCTCCAATATTAATGAATTTATGTTCAAAGGATGCAGGGAATAGGTTGATGAGGATCACACTTGCCAAAGTTGGTACAATCTTTCAAAACATATAACTGTGATTACCATAGATTTAATATGCTATGTAAAACTGAGGAAAGGAAGTAAAAAATGAATAGAAAGACAGCCGGCAGGAAAATGGTTTGCTACAGAAAACTGTCATCCGATAAATGTGGAAGCAATGATAGAATTAGAAACAATCATCTGAAAAGATGATCAATAGATGTCAACATCCATGACCACTATGCCAAAATATCACCTGACAACTGATTGGTCCCAGTGGGAAGATCTTGTGTTGGATTACCAAGTACACAGCATAGTCACTGTGGGAAAAAAATATGTGGGTGGTTGCATCGTCCAGCCCTGGAAAAACTTAAGCTTCTGGGAGAGCCCTCTTCTCTTTTCTAGGGTCTGGAACAACAGAACACAGGAAGCCCCAACTCCTCAGGCTGTAATTTCACTCACACTCACTCACTTCCAACTCCTAAGAACACTGGAGGACAGAGTAGAAGAGCCCCCTGTAACTCCCTGAAGCTGTAGCTCTTTAAGGGAGTAGATTCATTCACGGCCATCAAGTCGATGTCGACCCATAGCCACCCTCTATAAGGTAGGGTGGAACTGCCTCTTTGAGTTTCCTAAACTGTAACTCTATGGAAGAGAAAGCCCCGCCTTTCTCCTGCAGAGTGGCTGGTGGTTTCAAACTGCTGACCACGCCCTTAGCAGCACAACGCATAAGCACTGGGTCACAAGAGCTCCACCTTTTTTACACAAAAGCCTCACCTTTTTTACAAGGTGGTTTCAAACCGTTGACCTTGTAAGCCACTTCTAAATCTAGCCTGAACCTCTGGCAGCTTCCTGTCAATGTGCTGCTGTAATCAAGTTGGATGACCTGCAGCAAAATTTACTTGCATGTGATTTTAATGATGCTGTTCCATAATCTTAGCATACTGTTGGGTCAGCTTTCTTTGGAATGGGTACAAATATGAACCTCTTCCTGTCAGTTGGCCAAGTAGCTGTCTTCCAATTTCCTGGTATAAACAAAGAATTGCTCCCAGGGCTTCCTCAGCTTGTTAAAACGATTCAATTGGTACTCCATCAATCCCTGGAGCCTTGTTTTGCCTAATGCTTTCAGTGAAGCTTGGACTTGTTCCTTCAATATCATCAGTTCTTGATTATATGCTACCTCTTAAGATGGTGGAATATTGACTTGTTCTTTTAATAAACTTTCATCTGAATCTAAGGCAGAATTCTTCTTCACATAATCCAACTTCTCTGATTATTTTCTCAACAGTACAGTGAATTTGGATATTCTTTCTACTTTCTATTGATGCTTCCTGCATCATTCAATATTTTCACCATAGAATCTTCCAATATTGTTGCTTCGCGCTTGACATTTTTCTTTAGTTATTTTCTTCAGTTTAAGATATGCTGAACAGAGACAACAAACTACTGACAAGACAAGATGGCAGTGTCCCAGGTGCAGGAGGAGCCAGAGGAGAAGCCACACGACCTTACCCTGATGGAACCAAACCTCTGAAGCTAAAGAAGTCACGTGGAGATCCCTGCCAGTGCTGAGTTGCTTCTACCACCCCTGGATGCTGTTGATGGACCCTGAGCCCTGGAAGTGAGGAGCCATGGGGAGACCCCCACAAGCACCTGGACTCTGCACCCCCTGACCTGTGACTTTGTGAGTCAGAAGGAGACGTTATAGACTGGTATCAGGCAAATGGACAAATATGGGACATATGACTTTGAACTGGACTGGGTTGGGATGCTTTCTTAATGCCCTATTTCCTCTTGTATATAAACCATACCCTTATATCCAAAAGAGAAAAAAAAAGATATGCCGAACAAGCTTTTCTCTTTTGGTTTTTTAACTCTGGGTCTTTGCAGTTTGTGTTAGCCTGCGTAAAATAGAGAAACAAATTCATAGACACTCGTGTGTAACAGAGAATTTTATATCAAAGAACAATTGTACATTAAGAAAACATCCCAGCCCAGTCCAGATCAAGTCCATAAGTCAGATATTAACCCATATGTCGATACTAGTCCATAAATTCCTCTTTAGACTCATGCAGCCATACAATGACGCTGAATGCAGGAAGATCACAGGCTGGTGGATGGAGACGTTTGTGGATCCAGTGATAATGGAAGCATCTCAGTGCTGGTGTGGGTCTCCATGTAGCTCTGTGTTAGTCCGGGTAGACTAGAGGAACAAATTTCAGAGACATGCATATATGTATAAGGAAAAGGTTTATCTAAAAAAGGAATGGAGAAAGCATCCCAGCCCAGTCCAGTTCAAAGTCATAAGTCCGGTATTAACTCATATGCCCGAAATCAGTCAATAAAGTCTTCTTCTGACTCACGAAGTCACAGGTCAGTGGGTGCAGAATCCCGGTGCTGGCTGGGCACCTCGCCTTCAGGGCTCAACAGCAGAAGCAACTCATCGTTGGCAGAGGTCTCTACCTGGCCGCCCCAGTTTCAAAGGTCCGGCTCCATCAGGGCAAAGCTGTGTGGTCTCTCTGCTGGCTCCTCCAGCTTCTCGAACACTGCCAGCTTGTCTTGTCCGTGATTAATCGTCTCTGAAACTAACTCCCAACAACTGGGGAAGATAGCTTCTCATGTTCATGAGGGAAATACCTCGAGATTTCCCAGGAGTCTCAGGTGAAAGCCATGTCCACACAGAGGCCTCATCAGCTACTCAATGGCTATCTCCAGATTAACAGGCCAGACTCCACCCCTACATTTCAATTATAAAATTAACATAAGCACATGACTGCCACAGACCACCCCTTGTTAATTTTATACTTTCACATAACTGTAACCATATATAACCCTCATATAAATAATAAAATCATATCTATACCTAACAGGATAAAACTGAAATGCATATAAGTCAACATGTGTCACCATCATTTAAAAGTAACATTCTTTAAGTGAACAAAACAAAAGATATCCTGTGCCTTACAATTGTAGTTACAAAATATCTACTCCTTGGTCCTATAATCCTATGAATATATATTCCACCACCTATAAGAGTTTGCAAGACAAACTACCTCATGCCTTCATTTCCCCCATTTTGGGTATCTAATTTCTATATTGCCCACTTGCACCAACCCAGTGCTCTAAGGAAACAATCATATCTTTCAACGTGAAGAATCTTCATTCCAGTTGGAAATTTGTGAAGTGTGTGTCCATTAGCAAGGTCAAATCAGGACAGGTCATCCATAAAGTCAACAACGATATGCACCAGGTCACAGACTTAAATCACTTCTCTTCCTCAGGTCGGGTTCTGGTCAACTCAATGTGGGCTTTTCCACTTAGCCTCACCACGGTGGCCATTGGTCGCCTTCCTTTAGACCAAGTTCCCTACAAATTCTCAACATGCCTAGCTCTCCCATGCTAGGTCATGAACTTCAGGCTAGTAAACCTGCTCTCGTCTCCCCTTTTTCCTGTGAACCAAGTGCCGGGTGTCAGTGGCCAAAATCAACCCGGCTCTTTATTGCTGCATATCTCCTGCTTTCACCAACAAGCAGTAAATCTGGATGGCCACCTAACAAGCATTTCAGCCTGCCACAAGTTTCCTTTAACATTCAGACCCAGAGAGGAGTTAACTTCATGGTTCCAGATTCTTTCGCTTTTGAAGACAATCACTAGTCAGGATTTTCCAAGGAAATTGACTCTATCCTTCTTTATTGGTCAGTCTGACATCTCAGACTACAAGAATCCTGAGTACTCTGAAAGACTGGGTGGGGCTACTTTCTTCAGAGAAGTCTTTCCAGGTGTGGCCTAACCCCAATTAAGCTCAAGGTGGTTAATCACTTTAGAGATGTCTTTGATGCTAAGTCCTAAACCCCCTAGAGGTCAATGCTCAGCTTGAGGTAACTGGATTTGCAAACTGTTTCCAGACTTTCCAATAAACATTTCTATGCATCCTTATATTTACAATAACAGGCATTAAAAAAAGTATAAACAGCATAATCAGAAATCAAACTTATTTCTTAAAACAGAAGGTCAATACTTAGTAAGATTATCTATATCCTTATCTAAATTACTGTTTACACAAAAACATTGAATTAGGTCTCTAAAGGCATCAAAACAGAACCCTGCTTTTGGTCTGGCATTCTGATCTTCTTAACCATTGTCCCTGAACAGAACCGGCTCTGAGACACTCAAATGGCGGCCCCCACCCCTGAGCTCAAGATATATATTAACAGTATCCATTTTATATAAGAACAACCAAAGACAGCTTCCAAATCAAATCAAAACTTTAACTTCTCATATTGTTTCCAGAAAATAACTCAGTAAACTCAAAGGACATATCTGACTTCTGTCTAGCCAAAAAAGTAACAATACCACAAGGCACAAGTCAAAAAACCTTCTACTTTCCATCTTATGATTTGTTCCTCTAGTACCCCACTCCTGAGGTACCATAATGTGTTAGTCCGGGTAGACTAGAGGAACAAATTTCAAAGCCACGCATATGGATATAAGGAATGGGTTTATATTCAAGGAGAACAGGACATTGAGAAAACATCCCAGCCCAGACCAGCTCGAAGTCACAAGTCAGATATTAACCCATATGCCTGAAATCGGTCCATAAAGTCTCCTTCTGACTCATGAAGTCACAGGTCAGTGGCTACAGAGTCCCGGCACCAACAGGGGTCTCCCCATGTCTCCTCACTTCCAGGGCTCAGGGTCCATCAACAGCATGCTGCCCCAGCTTCAAAGGTCGGGCTCCATCAGGGCAAAGCCGTGTGGTCTCTCCACCGGCTACTCCAGCCTCCCAGACAC